>CAJNOQ010000112.1:0-74537 GCA_905250885.1 Didymodactylos carnosus
ATTAATAGTAAAAAGTAAAAACAGCGTTTTGACAAAAGTCTGAAAAAGATACCAAGACGTGAAGTGAATGTTTATCGTCGGCTCTACACTTTTTAACGAACTTGTTTATAGTTCTTCGCTTTTGATCTTTATACTTTTGAAGAACTGCAGCAATCAAATTATTGACCACGATGTTTTACCCGGTTTTTCTTCGGGAACGTCATGCAAAAAGGTGATGATTCGAAATTACTGTATGTTCACACTAAGTTTGAGGGTCTATTATTTGGCGATTTAGTGGCAGAACAAAATTCTTCATTTTTCGGTCATGATTTCCACTAAAATAATTTTCTCAGCAAGTTTCATTATCTCCTGTTCTCGAAGAAAAGTCCGAGTAAAACATGATGTAACCAGGCTTTAAAAAATGAATTTTAAACCATTGGAAAACGCGCGAGATACGATGCGTAACTTTCTTGTAATACGCGCTTGGATTCTCTGAGATATGCACGTATCTCGAATTAGTCGTTCCATAAAGAAAATGAGCTAATTAGTATGATTATCTTTCATGCTAGGCGCCTTTTCTATGATCTACGCGCACTGAATTTTAATTAGTGCAGAAAGCGACTTCTTTGATCTGCTTTGCGCTTATTCTACCCGCCGGGACATGCTGAATTTAATTCTAATATTTACAGCTCAAGAAATAGTGTAGTTTCGCTAAATTTTATTATATATGACGCACTACGTCTTGCACAGTGTACGTAGTGTAACCATTGATTCTTATGGCGCCAATGAGAGCGTTGCTATGGGCCATGAAAAAGTTCATCAAAAATGGGTTTAACCAAGCTTTCACGATCACCAGAGTACATAGCCTAGATTATATCGGTAAAAGGAAATCGAATAAAAACGCCCGTCTCAGAAGTTGTTATAACTCATATGCGATCGTTACGTGTCTCTAAGAGCAAATTCAAACAGATCATTTTTTAGAGAATTAGATGAATGAAATGGAAGAACCATGAAGTTTGTCCTAGACACATTTCTTTTCTATATTCACAACAGTCCCATATATTGTTTATTTTTAAATAACAATGATGAAAGAAAGTGAATACAATACGAATAATATGTAATCATAAACAAGGCTATGTGACGACATTTATAGAAGAGAAAGTTGACAGAAAAATAGATGATAAAGTCAGAAAAATAATCTTCACAGTTAGTAAGTTAAAAAGAAACAACATTGAAAAATAAAATGACAAATAAGTCAAAATATAATCGCAAATAGTTTTATATTTACTCAACGTCTAACTCTCATCGTGTGGTAAGAGATTGAACTTCTAACTATGCTGTGATAAAGAACCAAAGATAGTAAGTAGGACTAACGTAGGATATGTTCTCTATTTCTTCCTAATTAGTTTGTAAGATCAATTAACACCAAAAGGTTGAGTGAGTGTAGGCGTCGAGAATAAATTGAGATTAAATCAGACAACATAGTAGAGCAAAAGCGATAAGCATGTATATTATAACACGATAGTTAATACTCAATTACAATCCTAAACATGTACTTAGTATTATAAAAAGTAAAATACAGAATAAAGTTGCATTGTGCATATCATTCACCATCACTCAAAAACAAACATACAAAAAAAATTAAATAAATAATTCAATATACACACATTCAGATGGACAAAGACACACACTTTGGTAAACGTGGCTAAATTAAAAGATAATAATAGATGTCATTAGTTATTTGTCAAATATGTAACAAAACTTACACTCAAACAACAATAATAATGACATAAATATGACTAGGAGAATTGGATATTCATTTTTTGTTTAATAAATTTACTTTTTTTTATAAACCGGGAGGTTTTACTATATTTGTATCATAATTTCGAATTAGCTGATTTTGTGGTACAACACCGTCTTCTTCTTGAGAAAATGCAAATCCATCTAAAAAATATTAAATCTTATAGTGAAAAAAGCAAAAATTGAAATTAATAAAAACTTACGATAAGGGCCAGCAACAATACCAGACATTTTCGGTGTTCTTGTTCGTACGAATACACTCTTCAACAGTGCCAAACGTTCAGCAACACTAAATAATCAAGTATAAACTATACGATTATATTTTTTAAAAATATCGGTCAAGGTACCGTGAAACAGTTGACGTTTGTCGAGCCATAACTAAATCATATGGATCCTGATTTGCCAACTCTTTCTCTTGTACTTCTTGCATTAATGTTTTGTATAGTGTTCGTTGGAGACTAAAAATAACCATAATATTATGCATTATTTCATATTAATAAAAGTATACCATACCAATTATAAATAACATCGGCCATCAATGCTGTGAATGGTATCAGAATAAGACCAAACCAGAAGTACATGCTTGAAAACACATATTTTGCCTTGAAAAATAATCATCATTAGTATACACACAAATAAGAGCACATATTGAATCGATTTAGGAGAATTGTTGTAATTGTAACAGCAGCTATTTTAAATCTCATTTTATTTATATATATAAAATTAGTTTATTTATTTCGACGTTTTTCGACCAAACATTTATCATTTTCAAGAAAGTAATACACTTATGAACTTCATACTTTCAATTTTCTAGGTACACTCAACACGGTTTACTTTCTTGAAAATGATAAATGTTTTGTCGAAAAACGTCGAAATAAATAAACTAATTTTGCATATATAAATAAAATGAGATTCAAGATAACTGCTTGTTGAAATTTACAATTGGCCGATACGAAATACCGAAATATCTAGCAGAAATTTTAACTATTTTTTATATGTATTTTATTACGTACGCTGAAGAAGACCTCAATAAAAGAGGTCGAAACGTTTGTTTTGTTAAATATTTTTAAATATGTTTTAATAAAAATACGTAATTAAAGTATCAATCTGTCAAATAAGATAACTGCTGTTACAATAACAATCATTATAAGAGCATATGTTTAATGGAACAATTCAAAATATTTTCCACAAGTTTACCATTCCTCTCATTTCTGGTGCCAATGGTATTGTTGGCCAAAAATTACTGTAGATGATTAAAAACAGGAACCATGATGCAATACTGCCCCATATTGAAATATGAGTCAACTAATACGAAATAAGTGAGAAAAATCATTTTAAAATATTTATTTTCATATACATACAAGTGTCCACGCATCACTTTCCAATCCGGCCTTGATGCAGACAACAAAGATTACATACTAGAATTGAAAAAATAGACAAATGACAATTAATTATACATTTAAGTTTCGTAATCAGTATATAAGGTAAAAAGCAGACAAAACGTGCCAACTAGACTACAGCAACCTACTGTATAAGCCATATTTCCTACCAATAAACAATCACCAATTTGTCATCAAGAAAAAAAGAAATGAGTAATGTGCATAAGAATGTGCATAAAAAGAGTAGTAAACAATAAACATTTAGTGCGATGATAAAATTTTAAAGAGTGTATGTTAATTAAACTGTATGGTACATTTCAAGGATAAAAATGAAAAAGGCATCGTTATCTGCAAATATGTGAAAAGTTAAAAAAACTCATGCACGAACTAATACGTTGATTAAGATGATAAAATTGAACGCTCAAATCACACAAGCTAACATTCTATGTTATTAATTTCGAAAATTCTTACAGTATAAACACAATTTCCAACAAATAAATGGCTACCAAATACTATTCCATTTGGATGTACAACATCTATTAAAGTTAAATGTACTGTTAATCTTTATTACATTATTTTTTATATTCTCAATAAACTCTGAATTTTTTGAAAGGGTACTCTTATTCTCTTCATTATCATGTGTATCAAACCGACAATGATCTCATAGATAATGAAAAGACAAACATACCGTGACGTAACATTGCATAAGACATAAAATATAATATAATTGAATGATAAACAGCATTCAGGCACCATGTCCAGAATATCTAGAAGAAAAAATGGAGTAATTAATTTACATCTAGTGGCTTTATAATCAATGTTTAACTAACTTTTATATTGAAATCAGACTTATTTTGTGACATTTTATATAATGCTGGAAATCTCATCATTGTTTCAGCGCTACAACAGCGATCTAACAATCCCAGTGCCATTGGAGGTGCTGCTGTGAACAACTAAGTATAGATTAAAAAACAATAAATAATACATTTTTTTTTCTCTAAGAGAAAGATCGAAAATGACTTACAACATTGTATGTTGCAATTGTCCATCTTTCGAATAATATTTGACCAGAAAATCCATTGTGTACAGCAAACCAAAGCTAAAAATCATTTAGAAATCAAAATTAGATATGGTATTATCCAAATTGTGTTAACTTACCTCCATTACGTATAAACAAATATTTTTATAAAATGAATATAATAAAACTTTACACAAACGTCTATAACTCCATACGCCATGCACAAATAATAATTTGGTTAGAAAACGAAATTGTCCAATTGAATAATCAGATGCACATGCTGCTTGAACACCTTTTCAAATGAATTAAAACCAAAAAATAAATTACTGTAAAAAAACATGAATTTTATTAGTTTGAAATACCTTCTCGTCCCATTATACCAACACCGACATGCGCAGTCTTCACAAAGACAAAATTACAAGCAGTTAGTTACAAGGCGTCAAAGAAATATTATTAGAAAGAGAAACTCTGAAATTTTTCTAAAGCATAGCAATTTTTTTTTTGCTATTCTAACCTGAATCATTCCAACGTCATTTGCTCCATCACCAATAGCCAATGTTATAGCATCAGTTGATCGTTTAACAAGTTCAACAACTTCAGCCTTTTGTTTTGGACTAACACTAAAACAAATCATAACAATTACATTTATACTATGTGCTTCTGATAAGATAGTTTAGACGAACCGACAACAAATAACTGATTTGCATGAAATAGCTAAATCCAAAAAATCTTGTCTGCATGGTGGAGCCAATGCAAACTTCAGTGTCTAAAACACATACGAAAAACTTTAGATTCATGAATTAAGATTTTTTTCTCTAACCTTTCCTTCGATAACGAGTGAAGCCAAATTATCTTTTCGAAGTGATTCACCAAACGATGAACAATGATCCTGTAATTGTCGTCTTGTATCCTACAAGAAAGTGCGTCCATAGTTCTAGAGTTTAAATAAAATAAGTGTTTTACTTCTAATGAATCTTCATCGAGTGTCAAATTCAATAATTGATCCGATAATAATTTACACGAATAACCTGATATTAAATAAAAAAAATATAAGTAAAAGTTTATCAGACACTAGACACTACTATAATCTCCTACTGGAACATTTAACTCTATAAGAAGTATCATTTTTACTTACCAATATTGACTGCTGTTTCTTTTTTGTCACCAGTCAAGACCCAAATTTTAATTCCGGCTTTATGTAACATTGATATACTTTCTGGTACTTGCTATAAAAAAGCAAACATAGGAAGAATAACAATGACAAAGACATCTTTCTTAAAATATACATCTTGTAGTTTATCTTCAATTCCGGTTGCACCTAATAAATGTAGATTTTTTTCAATCTTTTCAGCTGCCTCTGCAACCAATTCCGCTCGATTATTTATTGCTGTTGCTGCTTGACGATAAATTTCAATCCATGACTAGAAGAAGAAGAAGAATACATAAAAAAATCTATTAAATCTGATTGTTTAGATTTTTTCTACGTTGTATTCATCTGATAATATAACTCGAGATGCAACGCATAAAGTTCGAAGTCCATCTTTAGCAAAACTTTCGAGATGTTGCGATGTTATACCACTATTAGGATCATCTGAAGAAAGTAGTTGTAATATAACGCTATCCTAAATAATAATACATATGATGTTAATAAACACAGTGAATATTTTCAGTTCACTTCGATACGTACGGCTCCTTTACAGAACAATTTGATCTGGCCATCAGGACATCGAACTACAACGCTCATTCGCTTTCGATCACTAAAATAGAATCATAGTTGTTATCTGACGTTCAGATATTTACAGTAGAAACAAAATTTACCTGCTAAATTCCAGAACATTTAATATTTCATATATCTCTTCTTCACCCATCTAAAAGTTAAATACTAAATAAATAAATATTTTATTTCACCCATCTAATCTTACAAAGCTGATGGCAACATTATCCGGTGTACGACGAAAAAAAATAACATTCATTTCTTTTAGTGCTGCAACTAATGCAGATTCATCTAAAAATAAAAGATTCATTAGTTAATTAACCAATCAATCTTTTCTTTGAGTATTCTTTTGTCACCTGGTGATGATGCTTGATACGTCACATCGACTAAAAGATCAGTTTTTTTTTCAGGAACAACCGTATGACATGTGGCCAATAATGTTAAAAATTCTCGAATTTCACCACCCGATTCCTAAATAACAAAAAACTCTCGTATGAATATTTAAATACATAAAAACTCAAATTGTAATCTGGCGTACATGATTAGTTAAATTCTGCATTAATTGAAAATGATTAAATTTTTCAATATTACCCGAACTAGAAACAACAGAAAGAAAGAATTAATGTTCAGCGCTTCAGCATTTTCTCTCTTTCGACTTACCCATACATAATACCAGCAATGGAACATTGTTTAAAAACCATGACATTTTTTGTCAATGTACCAGTTTTATCAGAGAAAATATATTTAACCTTAAAAAAAAAAAGAAAAACAATACAATATTTGATTTTGTTTCTCCTCCCAAAATCATATATTTACCTGACCAAGTTCTTCATTTAAATTTGATGTTCTTGCATTTGCTGGAATATCTGATTCTTCATCATACATATCTTTGTCCTAGGAAAAACAAAATTGATGAATATAATAAATATACGAGAATACTTTTATTAACAAATACCCAATTGATAAAGTAAGCTTGAATAAATTTAACTAAATCAACTGTTATTTGTAACGATATTGGTATCAAATTATTGAATAAAATAAAAAATGTCAGAAATGTATAACCAACATGATTGGGTACCGCAGCTAAATATTAAGTTAAAATTTACGATATAGAATGATGTATATTTGTATATATGAAGCAAGAAAAGAACAATATACCAGAACTGCTATCAGGCATTCGTGTTAGACCCAAATACCAATGAGCAACACGATTCTTGTAATTCCATATTTCACCCGCAATTGTACTGAATAAACATAGGATTAATAAAAGAAATAGTAGAAGAAGTATCTAAATGTGAAAAGAAATTTCTCAATAAATTTGTGATTGACAATGTATTTATTCTTTTTTCTTACCTGATTATTAGCTATTTGTTCAACATTTGTTCGTTTAAATGGAACAGAAGATGAATTCTAAATAGGATAGAGAAATCAGTACTAACAATAAAAGAAAAAAAAAAGAAAACGTTAATCACCATCATTAACTTTGTTTCTTTTCCAGTATAGATAACTAAGCCGTACACCCAACCTGTATTTTTGAGTTGTGAACCACGAAGTAAAATTTGATCTGAACCTAATGGTATAGGATGTGCAACATTTGCCAGTTTTAAAGTACCAGCAAAGTCATATAGGTGTCGATTTGGTAATTCACACTCAATTGTGCCCTGTAAAGCTTTGAGTTGTAAACTGGAAATAATATGGGATGTTTGTGGTAAACCCTAGAGCACAAAATATAATGAAACAAACAGTTACAAGCAATATTAAAAAACAAACAAAAAGTATACCTGTCGAACTTTTAAATTTGTTTCGCCGTCTAAATTTGACGTATGTATATAACAGATGGAATGTGGTTCACTAAATATTTTTTAAAGGATCGTTTTTATACAAATAGAAGAGCAATGAAACATTTTTACCTTGATGATAATACAATTAGATCAGCTGGAAAAAATTCTTTATCGGCTACTTTAATAATATCACCTACTCTCACATTCATCCACTTTGAATATAACCAATTGCCATAACGATAAACTAACATGAAACATAAAGAATTAAACTTAACAACATTGAGCATAGTAAGTACTGACTTAATACTCTTCGATTATTCACTGCACCGTCTTGAATATGTCGTTTCTATAATTGAAAATCGGCTTATTTACGATATATGGAAGTAAAGTCAATATTTTATTGCACTTACAAAATCTTCAATAATTTCTTTGATAGCAGCACAACAAAGTATCATAAGTAAAGGTACAGCTGTTGTATAGCGTCCAGTCGGTGAGACTCCAGGTATTTGCTGAAGAATAATCCAAATCAAATAGTCAATAAATCTTAACTAGTTGATAATAAACATACTTGCAAAATAGCAATACAAAGAAAAAATATGTTGGAATATTTTCGAAATTGTTCAAATAAAAATTTTGGTAAAAATGTTAAAAATGAGTATTTGCTTGTACTGATTCTATTGGAAATATATTTGACCTGTTGTGGTGCATTTACTGTTATTACTCGTTTCAAATCGTTTCCATCACCAAAGCCTAATATATTTTCATTACTACGTTTATTTCTATCTGTATAAAGTGCTATGCGTCGTGAAAAATTTGTCATCGAATTAGTTTGTCCCATTTTGATGAAAAAAACAAAATTATAGACACTTTAAATATATGAATAAAACAATAGAGATTCTTATAAGAAATAAAAGTACGATAAATGAATCAAATAAAATTACATAAAGATAAACACAATATTATTGTCTAGTTTAACGACAATCATCACTGTCAATTTTCGTAGATAGCATCATGTAAACAATATGATCTAATTTAAAATCTAAAAGCAAATAGAAATAAATTGATAGATTAAAAGTTGTTTCGGAAAATAAGTAAATAAAACGAAATGTTCTTTGAGTGGAGCAATCTTTTAAATCCTTTGCCATCATTCTTACAACTAAAAACTATGAAATGGCTATTAACTATCCGTGATAATAGCAAAACGAGAAGAACGAAGTCATACATTTTTATTATCTTGATATTATTACTTTAATTGCATAAAACAATATGTTTTAAAAAGAGAGTTTAATTTGAATAATTTAAATAGACGGGGAGAACTCAAAATCTCACGTTCACATCAAAGCAAATGTACTAGTTTTTTCTTTTCATCACCTTTATTCAATCTCATACATAACACTTGCTGTAAGTAGAGATGATTATACCATCTAACGCGTCATGTAACTCCATAATGGGATTACTTCAATATTTAACTGAAAAAACCGAATGCTACTAGAAAAATTGTATTGATTCCACTTTGTTCTATTTATATTTTAGGATAAGGTTCAAAAAAATTCATATTTTGATATTCTAAACAAAACGTCATGCCATATTCCATTTCACTCTTGTAAAAATTCTCAATGCTGCTGCTTTTTACGAAAGAGCACCGCTAAACTTAAGAGGCATCCTATACAAGCAAGGAGAAGGTGATTTAATTGAAAGAAGAAAAGAAATTTTCATTCTGCTTTACTATGTATTATGGTTTAACGTATTTTGTTTAACATATTATACTTTGCTTTACTCTATTTTACATCTTGTTTTGTTTTTCCTCTCCTCATCTCATTTCAACAATTCATTCGCCTGAGGCTAACACCAACCAAATTGACAGATGCATATACGAGAGGTGGCCCCACTAATGAATATACAAAAATGTATTTATGTTTTGTTTCAATATGCGGAATTGAAGTTATGCGGATCGATGACGTTAATCGTGTCGCCGATTGAAAATTTTTTTATAAGAAATTGAGAATTTATTTTAAAAAAAATTAACGTTTTTTTTCCTGAAAAACGTTTTAGAGAAAGTATTGCACTGCTCAAGCTCGTGCATACTATTGCACCACCGATTCGGCATGAACGTTTTCAAATCGTTGCCGACATCCAGAACAGCTAATATATTTGGAACAAAGGAAAATATCATAATTAGTAAAACTTCTTATATCCAAGCTTCTGGCCAGGATCTTGAGAATAGAAATTTTAAGATCTCGAGTAAATCGAGCCAAAATGTTGTATTGTAATAAAAACTTTTTATATTTTCTTATATGACAGCCATAACCATTAGATATGCAATCATATGTGGGAATAGACTCATCCTTGTACAGCTGTCTGTGTTCAATAAAGGAAAAATTTCGAAGATACATGTCAGCAAGAGTGATCGTAATACAAGAACTCAACAAATTTCAATACGTTCTCAAGATCTTGGGTTCTTGAAATTTCTTTTCAAGATTTTGGTTACAAGAAGTTCTACTAGACAATTCATTTCTGTACATGTGCACTATTTAAGTTGTCTTTCAAAAAAGCCCCTCTGAAATAATCCCAGGTATGTATTCTGCTTAGGATCAGTGTTTTTCACGTTTGCTATAATAGTTCAAATTGATTTTCATTGTTGTTCATAAAATATTTGACCATATCTTTTGTAATTTTTCATTTATTGTTTAAATACTTCGCGGATGTATTCAATGTTTTGTCGTATTTTGAACATGTAATGTTGTTGTTGAACAACTATATATATTCGCCATAAAATGGAGAAGGAACTATTCTACATCTTAGCAAAATGCTGTTATTACCTGACAACAATTTCTTCAACATAATAAAATTATTTTAGATGTGGGATTTAGTTTCTTCATCTTCCTTGTCTTCTGCATAGTTGTTTTATTCAATGTTTTCAGATCAGTTTTAATAAAACCATTAAATAAATAAATTAAATAAAAACAAAATGAATAATCGAAAAATAAAAATAATGTATCACAATACGCTTTTCCGATAATTAAAAACTGTCGTAGCAAAAAATAAAAATAACGGAATGTATTAGGCGAAAACAGTAAAAATTTTACTTATATTAATAATCAGATTATAATTTTTGTTTTGGTGTTACATAGATTGTTGTTTTACCATATCGACATTGTACAATACCTTGGTAACTGGTTCGTGGTACGTTACTCTAAACACGAAATGATTAAATAAAATATTACCTTGATACTAAAAGAGGAATAAGGTCAAAATTTTATATCACTTGTTTGTTTCTGGTTCTGAAATATACGCTTCTACAATAAAATTTGACGTTGAAAAAATGTCAGCGCGACAGTAAAATGTCAATGTACAAAAATTGATGGTAGAGTTAACAGAATAACGCATTTTTTTAAATATTTTTACATATTAACAGTTTATATAGCTTTCGAATGAAAAACTAGAACATAATGTGTAACTAAAGGCAGGATGAAACTTCTATTAGAGAAAAATCGATGATAAATGAGTAACTTGAACTTCATACCGACATTGCCAGGTTTAACATTTTATCAGTGATGCACGAATAATAATAATCCTCTGATAAATATGGTCCATTTCATTTTTGTTCAAGATGAGAAAGAGTATCTGTATTGTTTTAAATGATAAAACTAATTAAGTTATCAAATTTCACTATTAAAAAAAGTTAATTGAGAAAAAGTCAAATATTCAATTGGTTTTGATGTTAATATTTTTCTAACTCAATTAAAACTTGTTCTGTAGTGCTAAATTTTTCATAGAGGCAACTCGATGAGCGCTACAAACTGTCCAGATTAGAAACTCTTGACTCTCAAATTCATCATTGGTCTCTAGAAAAAAACTTTTAAAGATCCCACTGAGAACCTCAACAAGGAAACAAACCGACATTGGATTCGTGATCAACATTAAGAATTACCCTAGAAAGGATAGTTTTAATTAGAAAAGTTTTGGATCAACTAAGAAGGTTTTCTCGCGAAATAGATGTTCCAGTATATCTGTCCACTGTGCTTTCAACAAGAAAAAAGACTTAAGAAATACATTTCTTCATTGTCTGAGAAAAGTTCAATTTTGTTGTTCCATTACATTGATGTTTTTCAAACTATACAGTCTGTGTAAAATTCAGAAGTGAAGAGTAGTAGCAAATAAATGAAGTATACAACTACTACGACAAAACAAGATTCTTATACAGTTTAGATATTATTTTCGAGCTTTCAACCTTTAATTGATCTTTTTCTTCGTATTTTTTTTCCTGATAATAAAGTAAAATCACATCGAAAGCTCGAAAATGATAAAATTCGATTTTGAAAAAATCTACCATCTAACATGTGTGAATTGTGTGTGTGTGGCTGTACATCCAAGCAAAAACGACCCAATGTTTTGGATTATTTATCTAGATTCAGCTCCACGCGCATCTAGATGTACGTGGAGCTGAATCTAGATAAATAACCCAAAAAAATTGGGTCGTTTTTGCTTGAATAATTCTTCTAGATGATGATTGAATCAGTGATCGATGTTAGTATATCCGTTGATCTCGCTACTAGTTGTCATTGCATTTCTTATTTTTTTGAAAATGAACCAGTTATAGAAGTGAAGTTTTGCTTTTGTTGTTTTCTTTTTGATATTGATTTGCGACTATTTGCAACACTCAATATGCCTTATGCAGTGTAAATCTTCCATGTTGTGAATGCCATGTTTTACGATAGAAGAATATTGAATAGTTTTAATAAGTATTTATTCACTGGTTCCATTCTGTTATTGTCTTCTTTACCTATTATGTTTTCTGTTTTAATATAACATCTTGATTTGTTTTTATTTTTATGCTTTAATGTATGAAAACGGCAATAATCTAAAAATGCACAGTTCAACAACCGAATTCGGTGTTAAAATGAGTTTTAGTAGTCAAATGTTCATAACTGACAAGAGCAATATATCAAATACTCAATTGGTGATACATGTTTCAAGTAATGAGTCTATTTTCTACAACGGAAGAAAAAATCAGTGAATAATGCTAAATTAATACTAGTAACGCATATTATGTATAATAAATCAGCAATACATCTTTCTCCTAGCACTAAGTACAATTATCAGATCATTGATCAATACGATCATGATTTTGAACTCATGATGCCACTGAATATTTTTTAAAACATTCTTTTAGATGTCAACAAACAATCATGATAATCAAACAAACAAGCGAAAGCAGCAAATAATAATTTCGATGATCTTGGTGTAAATGATGACAGGATTTTTCATATAAAATTAGAGCAAAAAGAGCGTGCATGTAAATAATTACTAAGAACTTTGAAAAACTGTAACTGCTAAAAATACAACAAGAACCATAAAAACTATCTACTAGATAATTATGAAATAAACTATTCATGACCAACCCGTACAAACACAAAGGCAACAAGAAATTTAGCAAAACAACACATCGAAAATGGTGTAATAATAAGTCTTATTCAACGTATAGTACGCGATTAATAAGACGTCTTCTACTCACGGCTAGAGGTGGTGAAAGGTATAATGAGAATGAAAATGATTTTTATACGAATCGCGGTACAAAAAACAATCGAAATAATAATCATGCATTTCCAAAGCAGATGCAGATTTTTTGTTGACTCCATTCGTGACTAGTCCGAAAAGTTCTCAGTGTCGTCTCCGACTAGTTAGAAAAAAAGGAACTGCCATTCTCCTCAAACCATAAGAGCGCTGATTATTTTGAATAACATTTGAACAAAATATGATAGACACTTGTGGTTCTATTCAATAGCCAAGACTTTAAGGCATCTTTTCATAAGTAAGTCTTTGAAGTTACTTTTTAAAAACTAGTTTTCTCAGCGATCGCTGGAAAATCACTTTATAACCTGATAATTCAACTGAGCAATATATTTGTTTTTTTTCATGGGTAGATAGCGCAAAGTGTCCTCTTCAAAACGGGATCCAAGCGATTTCTTGATCTTTCGTGGTTTAGGCGCGGCATTGGATTTCTGGAAGTCCGAGGATCGATATTTCTTTCGGGATTGTAATGCCGAAAATGAATGGAAACATAAGTTATCAACCACGCTAAATCTTTTAACAATGTTTTTTCTTCAAAAAGATACAAAGACCCAGTGAAAACTTCTATTAGGTGAAATAACCCGTTTTTGCTTATTTTCACATAAACCTAGAAAATTTATAATTCAGTCAAAACCGATCCAGACTACATCAGAATACCATGATGTGCTCTGTTGTACCAGCTCAATATGGTTTTTTACTTCAGACTAGTGAAAAATATTCTTTTCTTTCGGAAATTTTTTAGAAAACATTTAAAAAAACCAAAGTATTTTCTGTTGATTTTTCGATCGAGAAGTGAGAAGCGATCGTTCAGAAAACTAGTTTTTGAAAAGTAACTTCAAAGACTTACTTATGAAAAGATGCCTTAAAGTCTTGGCTATTGAATAGAACCGCAAGCTTCTATCATGTTTTGTTCAAATAATATTCAAAACAATCAGCGCTCTCATAAAATTGTAAAAGATAGTAGTTGCTGGCTATTTCAGTTTTTGTCCGAAAACTGACCAGTCTTTAAGTAGTGCACAGACAAGTCGAAAACTAGTGAAAAAAGACAACTAATCAGTGATTTTAGTTACTCTTTGGCACTCAGACTAGTTAGAACTGGAGTCAAAAGCATTTTTATTAGAAACAATCATATTTGAATGAGTTTATTTTCAAAAGCTCTGGAAGCCAGAAAATTGTATGAATTTATCTCCTTTCAGAAATTTGATCTTAAATTCATAGTTATATCTAGTAAACGTGAATTAGCTATCTTATAAGCATTCTTTACTCTTTTCTTACTCGTTGCTGAATTCTACTCACTATTACAGCTTTTCTGTCGCAAGCTGTTAAACATTCTGACGTACTTTTCTGAAGTATTCTGATATTCGTACAAGATGATACTTCTTTTAGACTAAATTACCGAAATAGGATAAAGATAGAAAGTTGAAAAATCCTTTTTTCTACTTACTTTAAAATCGTTCATGATTCCTAAAGTATTAGCAATAATAACAAATTGTTCATTGGTATTATATATGAGTCGTGCACATGATATATCTGCTAAACTGACCAAATCTGATATTGTTATAATTTTACAAGAATTAACACGTTGTTGAAACCAAACATCATATTGGTCCTAAATAATGACATCTTTTTAGATAAAATTTTCTTAATTTGTACAATATAGAAACCTTTAATAAATAACTGACATCAATTTCTTTCCATTTTACCATAATATTGTTTCTAACAATGTTTTTTAAATATTGATCATAATATTGACCACTAAACGATAGAGAAAAAAAAAGGATGAATTGATCTTTGAAGTATGTCATTCTTTATTGGAAATAAAAGTAAACACAAAAGCATACGTACTTACTCACTCCCTTCTGCCCATAAGGCGAAATTCCTGTACGAGATATTTCAGGTCGAATACATGAACGATTTTTTCGTTGCTCTGGTTGTCGCAGCCAATCGTCCCAGTAGCTAAAATACACAATTCATTTCTTCTAAAACACATTTCAAACTTTTAAAAAAATATTTACGCTTTTGGCCAGTTTGCTTTGATTTCATTCCATGCAGATTTTGTAAACATCCATCCTAGACCAGGAAAAAAATCCGTGCGATGCAATAACGCTAAAAGAGAAACTCAGTATTAAAAAAAAAAATTAGAAAATAATTTTATTTAATATTCTTACTTGGTTCCGGATTTATTTTATTAGCTAACCCATTATCATTCCACGCTGACACACACCAAAGTGTTTTATCATAAACTAATAATGGATAAAGTGTTGAAAAATAATCCAAAAAATCTGGTGCCACTTCTAAATCATCTAAAATAAAAATAGCAAAATGAATATGAGAAAAGAATTATTATAATCTAAACCTTCTGTTATAATGGCGACATCATAATTTAATTCATTAAAAATATGATTTAATGTGTACAAATAATGTCGCGCAATCTTATAATAGCCTATCATATGCTGATCACTCTCTGATACAGCAATTTTACTATGATCTGGTTGCTAAAATAAGAAAAACAAATGTTCTGTCTATTCTGTGATCAAGGACAATAGTCAGTTACTTTGATAATGGCTGTGACGTTTGTACCAAATTCTTGAGCAACATTAGCCGTACTTGTATCATTACAGTCCAAACTTATTATAATTGGATTTAATTCACTATTTTTTCGAATACTAAAGAAGAGAAAAATCAGTATGTATAGTAAATACTCTAGAAATCTATAAAATCTACCTTATCAACGCATCAACATGGTTTTTGAGTGCAAATGGTCGATTACATGCAAATACCACAATAGGTAACACTACACTAATATTCTACCAAAAAAATGTTATATTCTACTATTGAGTCTACAAAAAATTGACCAGCCGAGCTTACCGGTAATAATGCTAACGAAACGGATAATGAAGATAATAAAGATGTCTTGATGGTGGAACGTAGTTGTAATACAACAGGTTCCTTTTGATGATGGACGTTCTACGAAAATAAAGGAAAAACGTTTTTTGTAAAACAAAAAGAAAAACAAAAAAATACATACGTCCTTTATTGAACTTGAACTTCTAATACGCAAGAGCAATACCAAATTGACCATAAAAAATATTATGATAGTCAAAACAATTTTTTTCACCAAATTTCGCATTTTCTTCTATTTGAGTTTTGATGCTGTTGGAAATAACAACGCTGTAGAGCATCCATCATCAGTTAAGAGACAATTTTTTCTGCATCTGAAAATGAGAAAGAAAATTATAAACAAATAAATATTGCACAATTTAGACGATTGGACAAAGAATCAAATGAATAGATTCACTTTATTTGTGAATCTGACACTCGTTGTGGTCGACAGGTGATTTTTGAACGAATTTCTGAAATTTGATCTCTTGGAAATCAAAAAAACATTAAAATAAAAACTTTCCGAGATCGTAAACAAGAATCTAAGAGCTTTGTTTACTAGGATTCACAAAATTCTCATTTTATGAACAAAATGAGACGTGGTCAAGTTCCCTGCCATATTTTTTATCCAAATATCTTAAGTTTACGAAGGACTCTACCGATATTTATTGTTGTTTTTCTGCCGATGTTGTCGGCTTTGACTATTATGGGTTTTTGTAAATCAAATGCATTTTGACGAAAAAATGTTGTAGAAAGTTCAAAAACATCTCATTTTTTTCACTAATATTTGCTGTATACAACAAAAGCCAGAAGTTTCCAATCCGGAGGCATGTTTATGGAAATTTCGTAAAGAAATGGCCGAACACTGGGATGTCAGAAAACACAACCGCTAGAAAACCAAGACTCTGAAATTGATTGAAACAACGAAGTTATTCACAAAAAATTATCAATTAATTTCAGGGCCTTGGTTTTCTAGCGTCCCAGTGTTCAACCATTTTTGTGAAATTTTCATAAATATGCCTCACGATTGGAAACACTTTGCTGCTCAAATTACGTTTTGGGATTCTTTTATCATGATCAATAAAAGCATAATAAATAAAGGTGAACGCTCGATTTTTTTACTAACAGTATGATCATAAAGTTATACGAGCATAGATCGTGCGTTGATTAAGTGAGAATTTTGTGAATCCTAGTAAACAAAGCTCTTAGATTCTTGTTTACTGTCAAATTCTATATGCAAAATCTTATACTATTGTTCGTCCATGCTCATTTGATAAACTCAAATAGAACATAGTGAATTCTATATGCTCGACAAGATAACAATCTCATATTAATTTTTTTTTTATTTCTCAGAGATTCAATTACAGAAATTCGTTCAAGAACCACCTGTCGACCATAACGAGTGTCAGATTTTTAATCAGCGTTATCGATTACACATAGCACTATTATCATTTATCCAAAAAGTTCTCAATCAATTGACGACCTTTCTTCGTAAGATCACAGTGTTATATGACAGTGATAATGTCTGGTTTAATATTTGAGCATAGTTACTTCTTCTGTTGTCATGAAGAAATTCTATCGGAATAACGTCATCGTCATTAATAGTATTTTTTTTAAATATTTTTAAGATTTACTTCAACCTCTTTCTAAAGTTTTCCACATCCATTTGATGAATAGTAATGTTCTTCCGTTACTCAATCTTGTAGTATTTTCTTCGTAGATCAACTGCATATCCAAAAATAAATTATCTTTTTGAGTTCACTGGTGTGTAATTTGAAAAATATTATTAAAATTTTGAATTTAAAAAACTAGAATTATTTGAGTAGAAACATTTTCTCAATCTTGAAATGTTGAAAAGAAAACAGTTAGCAAATGAAATCATATTTTATTTTTATATCAATTCAAATTTTATTTGTATTTCACTTCCACTGTACCTGGCAACAGAAAGTAGAAAGAAAAAGAACAAAAAGAGAACAAGCGTAATATAATGACGAAGAGCAAAACGTGTTGTAACAGAATAGATTTGAAAAGCGCCTCTGTAAATGAACTATGATGTAGCAAGTAATGCAAAAATTAAAAGAAATTTGTTCAGTCAATTTTCTTCAATCTAAGAACTTTTTAAAAGTTTGGAGAGAAGCGCGGTAGAACCAGACTTTTACGCTCTTTTAGATCATACGTTCGAAAAGTTCAGAATAACAAGAGTCTCGAAAGTTTTCATCGGACGAAAAAAATCCATCATGGATCATGGACTACCCTACCCGTTGAAAACATTTTGGCCTGACCCCGCTAAAGACATTGTTTTTAACGTGTAGTGAAAAACATAGAAAACAAAACTTTTGTGATTGGCTTTGAAGAAGAAAAAAGTTCGTCAGAAAAGCTTTTGCAACTTTCATCTCCTTCAAACGTATCTCTTGTATCAAACACATTTTTTCCTATAACAAAATACAATTGAAATTATATAATTATAGAAACTAGAAGTGTTTTTATCACTCTTTCAAATAGGGTATGATAAATTATGTTTTGATCCACTTTTCGACCGAAATTTTGCAAGTTTTTCATTAGTTTCAAAGAAACAGATAATTAGACTTAAATAATAATTTTCCGATACTGAACGAATTTTTTTTTCTTTTTCTAAAATACATTTTCTGGAACAGTATGCAATTCTCTACAAATTCATATTAGTTTTAACCTTTACTAACATGTTTAGAGCCCCGAATAACGAATTTTTCTCGATGTTCCATTTTTCCCATGCCAAATTGTTTTAGCAAAAAACATGTCCACACAGGCAAGGATATGTGCGGCGCATGTGTATCGCATTCAATATGGCCGAAAACCTAGGGAATTTTGTATACAAATTATCTTTAGATCGAACTTCTCACGAAACATAGCAAAAAAAAACTTTTGCATTATTTTCAGAGTCGTTTATTCATTTTCAATATTATGTATTTTTTGAAACTCATCATTCAAATATATGTTGGAGAGCTCGAGTTGTTTCAGAATGAAGTTATAATATATCCGCCTGGAAAAAAAATAGTTGCACTCGATCTTTTTAATATATCATCACTATAGAAATACATTTTAAAAAAAATAATTATATATTCTGAAAGCGCTCGGAGTTCACTCTGTATATTTATGTCTTGTCTTGCATTTATTTGCTGAAAAATAAATTGAGTGCAATGACGGTCTCCTCATTGTCAGATTCCTACGGACTGCATTTTGTTACAAATTTCTTCAATTTGTTTTTTAAATTTATTATCACTATAAAAATTGCTTTTTATAAAAGTAATTATATATTCTACTGACTTCTCACTTTTGCAACCCTTTTTTACGGAAATAATAACAAAAGAAAAGGTTCAAGTGGAAAAAAATAACAGATTTTCACAGTTTTCATTTTTTTCGTCTTTCGTATAATCTGCATAGTTTTCTTGATTGAAGCTCTAAGTTAGGTATGGTTTTGTAGAGCATTTCATGGCGCATCTTTTTAAAAAAAAACATGAACCTTTGGATCGTAAAGAAATACGAAAAAAAATAGAAAACACTGAGCCGCCACACCCGTTACAATTCATAGAAATCTGACGATGAGAGGGCCGTCATTGGACTCAATTTATTTTTCGGCAAATAAATGCAAGATAAGACACAAATATACAGGGTGATAGAGAACCCCGAGCGCTTCCAGAATATATAATAATTTTTTTTTAAATGTATTTTTATAGTAATGATATATTAAAAAGGTCGAGTCCAACTATTTTTTTCCAGGGAGATATATCTAGAATAAGGCAGAGCTCGCTTTTGAGAGTTTTCATCTATCACAGTAGTAATAGAAAAATTTATAAATATTTCACACTCGATTATTGACTTTTTCACTTCTGAGACTTACAATGGCTTTGCAGCGAAAAATGTCAGAAATTGGGCTCTGTTTTACTCTAGTTGTGTTAGATTCATTTTAAAACCAACTCGAGCTACTAATCATCCGTCTGAATGAAGAGTTTTGGATTCTCAACTTAGCAACATTTGTTGAACATTGATCGCAGATATGGTCAATGTCCGAATATTGAAGCTCTTTTCATTCTGGCTTATCTTGACCTAACTATACTTTGATCAAATCAAGAATTCTTGAAAATTTTCTTCAGATCTCTTTTATATTTATCAACATCATCTGTTACATTACCCACTAAACACAAATTCGAATGCTGCATATTTCTGCTTAGTACCATACACAGGATATAACACAAAGAACTTCTTGAATTTCGATAATACAAATATAAAAATAAAAATCCTATGATTTTTTCAATTATGAATATCCGAATTTACAAATGAAACATGTGCTGTTAAAAATATATCATTAAAAAACTTTTATTTCAACTGAAAACAATACACAATTTCGGATGAAGAACTAAATCTAAAGCATGAAAAATTCTTTTTTTATTCTCTTTTCTTCAGAAAAAAATTAAAGTATTCTACATTTAACATCAAATTTTCAATTTTTAAATAAAAAGAATTGCTTCACTATAGACACAATCTACCGTTAACCAAGAGCATGCGGGAGTGGCTCATTCTTCATCTATAATGATTGGCAACAAAGAATAGTGTTAAAAACTTTTTCTTTCAAAAGAAACTTGAGTACAAACATCTTTGACACATATTAACCTTTTCTCACTCATTGTCACATGTTTCTGGTCAAAACGAGACTATCTAGTTAAAAGACAAATTTAGATGAATACAAACAGAATTTTTTTTTAAATTATTTTATTAATCATAAACAATGATATATATATAAAATTAAACAACAAATACACGATTTTTCTTTGTCCTCTTTTCGCTTCTTCCTCCACTTTGTTTCATTTTTATTGCATTATCATTGTTTTTACTGTTTTTATTATTCTCATCTCGAATAAGCAGTTTTAATAGACGTTTTCGTTTTTGTGCATTTACTATTGCTTCGGATGCATAATCTTGTTTAACGTGTTTTGTTGTTTATTTTATTTCGCTGTCCTCTTTTCTGTAATTCGTTGAATAAATGGTGTATCCATCAGATCTCTGTTATTTGTTGATGTCATTAATTCTGTTTCATTTTTATTAATTCCTTTTTTAGATTGTTTTGATTTTCGGGTTGATAATAATGAAGAACATTTTTTTTTCTCTATAACGAACTTTTAAACGTTTTAATGGACCTTTGCTCTTCAATTCTTTTTCAATTAAGCTTGTTTTCTTTGTAAACTTAATTTCAACTATCGGTTTAGCAATCACATTAACATTGTGACTTTCTAACGTTGTTAATTCATCTAATTGTGTTTGACTTAGATAATCTTGATTCAATGATATATTCAATTGTTTCAGATCACTTTTCGTATGTTTACTATAATATATTGGTAAGGAAATGAAATTATTTTCATACAAATAGGCATGAGGAATATTCATCCAATTACCCAGTAATTGTTTACCGGTTGTATTACAGACACAATGAAAATTTTCCATGGCATGCTCAGTTAACTGATTTATGCTTGTAAACAGAGCTGGGCGAGTCCGAGTCTGGACTGGAAGATTTTTTGGTGGACTCGGACCTTGTGTTTTTGTATTTTGAGTCTGATCGATTCAACTTTTAACATAAATGAACAGAGAACTTCGTATTTTTCAATATTAGTATAGGCTATATAGACGCACATGTGTTTCTCTCTTTAAAAATTATACTTAAAAAATGTGCCATATGGCACAGGAGAAAAAAGAAATTTAACTAATGACATCGGAAAAAGTTTAAAAATATTATTGGACTCGAAATGGGCTCAGGACTCGAACTGTATTTCAACTCGGTTTGCTCGCTTCATGATTTGGACTCGACATCTACCGGGACTCGCACAGTCCTGGTCGTAAATTGATTGAAAAACAATGGTCTACTACCTGCCTTACGTCCAATTGTTGATTCAACTGATGATTGTAAACGTTGTTTAAAATCTTTGTTAAAAATGTTCACTCCCACAGCTTTCACGGCTTGCGTACTTGTACCGATTTCATTTTACAATTCAAGTCAAGTGAGATATCCACACAAGTGCGAGCGAGGTTTAATAAAAGAGTAACCCTTGTTGGACGATTTAGTCTCTTTTTACTGCTATTTGTGTTCAAAAATTATTAAAAACTTGTTAAACTCGTTGTTTAACTGATCCACTGGCGTAAAATAGAAGTAATAGAAAATTTCGAAGTAAATTACTCCTAATTTCAGAAGAAATACTAAAAAACAAAAGGCTGTCCTTGATCACAGTGTGCGAGCAACTTTATCCATCTCGAAATGAAAATATGGTCTATTTATCAACTAATCAAAGTACCAGCAGAAACACTATCAGATGTCACTATCAAACGCTCGTTACGTTTTGAATAATAAAGCTCAATAGAAGGCGTTGTACTCGAAGAATAGGCTGATATTTTTATATTATTTATTACATGAAGTATATCCTTTCGTTAAAAGCCTAATAATGTGAATTCATACTTATATAAGCATATTCTACCCGCGCCGTTGAATTCTTGGAATATTAGCACGTAATTCTGTCAGATGTCAAATTATCTCTTTTTAGTAGAATTTTCACCATTTATTCACGTTGCAAAATCGGCTAACTTTTAATAATCAAGCGCAATTTCAGAAAAATCCTTGACTAAGTGTGATTCCTATAATGAGTCGTAAAAAAAATCATCGATAATTTTAATTTTTGCCGAAATTGCAATCCTAGTGGTAAATGTAATTGCGAGCGAGTACTTGCTTACTTGCAAATTTCTACGAGTACTTGACAAGTACTTGACATGCATTATAGGAACTTCACAAGTATTTTCCAAAAATACTACTTGATAAGTCCTTGTGCAAGTACTTGCGGAAATTTGCAAGTAAACAAATACTTGAGAAATGTTTCCTGTACTTGGACAAGTACTTGTTTTTTTTTAGAACAGCAGCAAGTACTTCGAAACATAATGGCGTGTGCTCGGCACCAGATTGGCGACAGGGTTGTGCATAGCTCAGGGTTTGTATTGTCTACAAAAAGGATTACTATCAAACCTTTAGTTTTTTGTGTTTTTGCAATAAACCTTTTATGAAATACGGTTTTGTAGGCGGTTGACGAAATAGAGGTAGTGTACGAAAAGATCCCGGATTACTTTTACTGAAACATCAAAAAGGTTTAGCAAAAAAATATTTTTTATAACAATTTTATTTTTTCCAAAGTGACCGTACAAAACCATTTATCTTTCAAAACACTTAGTGACTCTTGTAGTCGCATGATGAATCCCAGATGTCATACCAAATCTAAACAGTGTAGAAATGGTTGGAATTCTCTATACTCTTTTAATTTTTATAGCAAGGGAAAAAACACACTACAAAACAAATGTACCCATTCCGGAATACGTCTATTGTGGAATGCCATTCTGCCATTCCATTTTTTGGAAACCGAGCTTAGCTGTATGTAGACCAAGATTTAGACTAAAACTGAAAAAATTTGTTTTATTGCAGAATGGCAGTCCACCATTTTAGAGTGGCAAAAATGCCGGAATGGCATTTCAGAAATTTTGTACCCATTCCGGAATGTGCTTTTTACCCTTGGTTTTTCAGTAAACCTTTTCTTTTGAGAGTACTGATCAGATTTGCTCGAGTCCATCTGATAATAGTTGAGCAAATGGAAATATCGTGAATGGTCACACTCCTTACATAGTCACGTTTATATGAGTAACGTTTTATGAGTACATTCATCAGAATTCTTTCTGATGCACTCGCTATGTTAAAATAAAAACAAAACAATAGAATACACATCATTCTATCAACACATATTATTTGTCATGTACTTCCCAAGTACTTGTGGAATTTATTTAAGAGTAGCATTTGCCAAGTACGTTATTTACTTGTCAAACTTTCCTCAGATACTTACGGATTACTTGGGCAAGTACTTAGCCAAGTATTTGACAAGCAGATCAAGTAGTTCAAATACTTGATTTACTTGCGAAAAAAGTCAGAAACGTTGGACAAAACTTACGAAGGTACTTGGGCAGAAGTACTTGTATGCAAGTACAGTCATTAGGGGGGAAAATCGATGAATCCATCGATTTTTCTAAAATTGTAATTGAGCACATGATTAATCGACTCATTAACTGAGCTTAATCGGCGATGTCTTGCCGATTTTGAGAACATGAAAATTTACGTTTTCGTTTAAGTGTATAGAATGTTTACAATGTTTTGAATATCAGCAGATCAGTAGGTCAACAAACAAAACCAGGTTGTGTGTAAAATTTTTTCAGTGGAATTCTACTGTTTTTTTTTCAAGAGCTGGTAGCCCGGAATCTGCTCTTCAAAATGGAAGTGAAGCGAGATCTTGGTTTTCCACGGCTCGGACGTTATATTGGATTTCATACAAGTCCCATGACTGACATCCGGTGACTATTGGTAGCCTTGAAAGCTGGTGGATTATAGGTAATTGATCATGCTGAGTCTCATGGCAATATTTGTTTTAGGAAAATTTTAAAAATCTAGCGAGTTAAAAAAAGCGAGTTTTAGGAAAATTAGTATTTCAGACTGTTTTTATATAATATTAAAAAACGCACCGTTCACTCAGAAAACGTTAGAACGTGTTGAAAAGTTTAGGATATGATTGATTTCGTTAGCTAAACATGATTTGAAGATCGAAGAAGAATATTTTTATTAATGGATTTTCTAGAAACTCTTTCGGAAAACCTAAGAGTCTTGTAAAAGCTCTTTCTGGATCGTCTATAAATAGAATACGGAAGAGCCTGAATAATGTACATTCTGAAGTTTTGAACTCGTTCTGATATTTTTTGAGTGAATAATGATCTGTTTATAATATTAAGTGAAAACAGCCTGAAAACCCAAACATTCGTAAAACTCGGTCTTAAACAAAACCCGAGCCGTGGAAAATCAAGGTTATTTCGGGCTACCAGCGCATAAAAAAGAATCAATCCTGCAAAAATAGCCCGCTGTAGCAGTTTGTTACCCGTAAAATTCTTTATCGAATGGTTTATAATAGTTGAGGCTTGCTCTAAGCGGAAGGGATGAAATAATGAAAATATTCTGCGAAAAGTTCATCTAACGAGAGAATAGTTTTATATGCGAAAATTGTTGGCAGGGGCACTGAAAAGGATGTTTTAAGGTATAAAAATATATTTGGTGTAATCGCAGACAAAAACTATATAAGATCCGTGAATATAAGACTAATATGTGAGGAGGCTGATTTTGGCTCTTATCGCCCCCCGTCTTTTGTGTTTTCTCATTATGTTGAAATTTTGAAAATGGAATCCTTTCAATTAATTTAGTAACAGGAAATTATACAGGAGAAAATTTTTCGTTGAATTTTCTATACGCTAATCCAAAGCAGCATCAACAATTCGATATGTGTATTGATATATTTTTCACTTTGTGTCTTTATTCAATTACATTATAACAGTGGCGGATTTAGGGTGTGGGCGGTCGCCAGCACCGAAATTTTTGATTTCATACTATTATACATTCATTCTTGTGCAATGTACCGAGCGAGAAAGGAGTAGAAATCGTGTCGTCTAGAAACTCCTAAGTAAAATTGCTAAACTTGCTATTTTGTACAAATCCGCCAGGACCGAAAATTTTTTCTAGATCCGCCACTACATTATAATCCTGAGTCAGCTGAGAACGATAGAAAGAACTATGACTCTATATGTGTATCAAATTTTTATATCAATATCAGCGATATTACAGATATCTGAAAAGAAAACAAAGCAAGCAGATGGAATATCAGAAACTAGACCATCTTTTTTTAATCACCTTTTAGATAGAACATCCAAAATGCTTGGAAGCCGAAGAAAACAAAACAAGCTGTATTTTAAAGAAGTACCGGACTTTATTATTCAGGTTCCTGTGTAATCATAGCGAAATTTTAGTCGATAAAACTGTGCGAACTTGTTTGAAATGATAGTCGGTTTTTTTCAGGAAAAAAACTTTTCACATGTAAATATCCGCGAAACAAAGTTTTTTATTTGTGATCACGTATCCTTTGTTCACAAAAACGTCTACTTCCCATCACGTGTTTGATGTTGCAACTGCATAAATTCGACAACATGAATTTCCTGTGAGACACTGTAGAAGAAAAGCGACTTATTCCCTTGTCTTCGTCGAAAAACGTCGTATTTTAAACCATAATTTGTTTATATGAAGACATTCCTAATAATATACATAGACATTCCTCATAGAATTTCCAAATGCATCTACCATATATAACGTCAGAAATTTACACGTAACGACATGTTTAGGTGCATATAACGAATGATATTTCCTTATAAACTTTAGAACTTCTTATCGAACTGTTGATTCAAATATATTCAAAGTTTTTTGCTAAATGAATGAATTATTTCTGTCTAAATCCGAAGTGTATAATTAAATAAGCTATACATTTTGTAAAATGATTTTTTCAGCATGAATGTAATTTATTATATACATCATAACTGATTCCGTTTGTGTTTGTTTTCTTCAGTGTATGTATGTAAACTGTTTTAAAACAGCCCATTCATTTAATGTTGGTCATTTTTGATAAATCAAACAGACTCTAGGGATAGATCATTTTTGAAACATATCTCTGTCTCTATCTATTTATATATAATATATATAATGTGCAGAGTATGACACTCCCGTTTCAATGATTTTTGTATTGCATATTGTTGTGAATTGAGCTATATAAATAAAGTCAAGGCAACTCTCTCTCTCTCTCTTTCTCAGTATGAACGACAAATAATGATGATGATGAAACAGCAATAAATAAATCAAAATGTGCGAACTCAATGTACATTGATATCAATACACCTTATCTCCGTTATAAGTGTCATATTACAACAGATATTACGATCATATTTAACTTGTTTCAAAGGAGTAATTAATTCTAAGAGTTCGAATTTGTTTGTTTGTTGGTGTCTGAAATTGCCATTAGACATATGTGTGTGCTTTATATCTAATTATTTTTGTTCTGCTGTTATCAATTTGACGTTAAAATTTTTTTTAAACATGACGTTCAAGAAAGATTTAAAAAATATTAAGCTCAAAATTTTGCTAGGATCAATGTACACGTTTATCACTCAGTAGTCATGATTACTTTTATTAAATTTACGTTCTAATCTACACTATGAAATTAAAATATATTTTGTATAGCAAAAAAGTTTGTAGCCTTTTCTTGACTAGAAGAAACCATGCATATATTGATGGCTTCAAGTCTGGATACTGTTTTCGCTTTTTTTAAATATACTTAAATGTAACAACTTAGCCAAGAAAAAAAAGATATGTCTAATATTCAATCAGAGAGGAAACGAAACAAAGTTGTCCATAAGGCAACATTTAAATACAATTGAGGCATGAATAGATAATTGCGTCAATAGAACACATTAAATTGTCCACGCGTTTGCTTTTCTATCTCCTTTAACTCTCCTTTTCGCACTCCTTTTAACTTTCGCGTACACATACACAAATAATAATAATGAGAGGGAAAATTATGTTCTCTTTCTTCCCATGTTTTCTTGATAAAAACAGCGATTGGTGGTAGTGTTTATCGAGAAACAAAACGATCTCATTAAAAAGAAAAGAACGAAAAAAGAATAGAATTTTTTTGCTGAGAAAACAATTCATAGGATGATCTATCAACATTGCTTTTGAAATATTTGAAAATTAGCAAGAATTTTACAAAAAATATATAACGTTAATAGATACCTCTTCACAATAGATCGTCACAATTTCGGATGAAGAACTAAATCTAAAGCATGAAAAATTCTTTTTTTATTCTCTTTTCTTCAGAAAAAAATTAAAGTATTCTACATTTAACATCAAATTTTCAATTTTTAAATAAAAAGAATTGCTTCACTATAGACACAATCTACCGTTAACCAAGAGCATGCGGGAGTGGCTCATTCTTCATCTATAATGATTGGCAACAAAGAATAGTGTTTAAAACTTTTTCTTTCAAAAGAAACTTGAGTACAAACATCTTTGACACATATTAACCTTTTTCTCACTCATTGTCACATGTTTCTGGTCAAAACGAGACTATCTAGTTAAAAGACAAATTTAGATGAATACAAACAGAATTTTTTTTTAAATTATTCTATTAATCATAAACAACGTGTGTAGGGCGCTCTTACTCTATCCTGCAGGATAAGGTAGGACCACAGTTGAACAAACAATTATCCAATATCTTCCAATAATAAATTACCACGATAAACGTTCGCATGTTTTATTCAAAACAATATTTGTGAAAATGACTGAAATGTTTAAATCATAAGAGTTAAATTGGATTGTTTCTCAGGATGATGAAAATATCGTATCGTGATTGGCACTAGTAATACTTACAAAATAAAACACATAAAAAAGATTTTATATTCTAGAGCTTTATCCTGTATGAAAATTTTTCGAGTTATAGATCTTCTCTGCGTCTCTCTTCACCTTACTCTCTCCACACTATTCTGATGTAAATAGAAAAAGTTTGAGACTGATATTTATTCTGCCATCATATCTGTTATCTTTGAATATCTATATATATCCAATAAAAGAAAGCTGAACATTATATATTCTCTATATAAGCAGCTGATATAAGTATTTACTGACAACTAACAAGTCGACACTGATACGTGATGAATTGAAACTGACAAACAATATTTTGTCTAACTTTTTTGTCTCTTCGAATACGATAATCTCTTTTGCTATTATATAGAAATTTTTCTATCATAAGTCTATTGTCGGTATGCAAGCAGTTAAGAACCAATAACATTTTTGTCGACACTAAAATAAAAAGTGCAAAGAAAAAAAAACGTTTATGTTGTCATGTTATTATGAGAATTACTTAGAAATCTTCGTGAAAAACAACTTCTATTACTATTTTAAAGCTAAATTTTTATTCAACTTAGCTATTTTTCTTTTTTACTCACATTGACTTTTAATACGGCACATAGAGAAATCTAGTTGAACTTAATCTTTAATCCAAATCACCTGATGGAATTGGCGTCTAATTGAATAGATATTGTTTACATATTCATCCAAATCATTAAATGCGTTACGTTCTTCACAATCTCAGCATGATATGTTATTTGATGAGTGAGACAGCTAATTTTGTTCGATAAAATCTGATAATGATGTACACAAGAGAAAAAAAATTGATACACACAATATTCATATAACAAACGTTGGTAAACTACTAAAATAGACATCGAATTAAGATTTTTTCTTCTTTCTATATTCCCAAATGCTCGAAGAGAAAGAAGAAGAGTTTAGATAAACTCGTATTTTCTCATTCGTCCTATGTGTCCTATACACACTTGACTTACAAAATAGAAAGTGTATATCAGAAATACGACCTTATGCTTTAGTTTGATTGTTGTTGAGTGCCAAAAGAACAGTTTGGGTGGAGAAGAAAAAGAAAAGATGAATGATATGTATAGAACGAAATAATTTTATATTATAAGCAGAGAAAACAAGAAGATTATTATAATTGCAAAAAAAACTGATGTTGATATATATGTCATGTACTTGCAAAAAGAAATTAACTATCATTCACTTAATTATAGAGATATTTGTACATATAATTATTTACTGGTATCATCGACAAATTAGATTACGACTACAGCTCTTTAATATCAGAAAGTACTATCATCAACATGGCATTTTAAAATGTCGTGTTGCGCAACTCTCCGTTAGTTTAATGTTAATAGTTTCACTACTATGTCCCAATAATAATATTCATCCCTATAGATCATGTCAAGTAAATGTTTTTCACAAATAAATGTGAATGTTATTTTGTAAAAAGGATAAATACTCTATTATAATTTGTCGCATAAACATTGATGGTGTGTGATCTCGTAGAAAAAAATAGAACATTTATAGAAGATAAACTGATAGAACAGTGACAACTTGAATATCAAAAGTTTATACAAAGCATGAATTACGATAAACTCTTTGCTTCTAACACACGAATGTAGATGAATGTGATTTATTCACCACCATTCATCTAATATTATTGTGCATTATTTTGTTTTGACCATCATATTTTTGTTGAGTGAATCTAAATGCGTTACCATAGTATCAACGTAAATTGAAGTCTTCTCTGTATAGTAAATAACATAACAAATCGTACAATGATACATCAACTACAAAAAAATGTAGAATACAAGTGGAATATAAGACAGACAAAAAAAAAAATGAAGAAGAATGTTTTCAAGAAAATTTTCTTGCATAAAGAGCATGTGCATAGAGTGGTGACATTAAAGGATAACCAGCGGCTGCGGAATGCGATAAATGTGAAGAAGGAAATCCAAATTGTGCAGCGCATAAGGCAGCTGCCGCTGCATATGGTGACGAACATCCATTTGTTGATGTAGGTATTGTTGGACTATTAACATCCAAACCGGGATTTTGTTTTTTCCATTTTGTTCGACGATTTTGAAACCATATTTTTACTTGTGTTTCAGTTAATGATAATGATAAAGCGAGATTTAGTCGTTCACATACAGATAAATAACGTGTTTGTTTAAATTTATTTTCTAATGCAACCAATTGTTCATAGGTAAAGGCAGTGCGTGCTCGACGTTGTTTTGATGGTTTATCGGATGATGATGATGATTTTGATTTATCACCATCACTAATTGAAGCATTTAAATCTGGACTACCATCTCGTTTATCACCATTTTCTGATAATTGATCATCTAAATGTAAAAAATTTAATTTAATTCAGAATTTTTCTTTAAATTCAACTCATAAGATCACCAACCTAATGCATCACAATCACTTAGTGAATCATCGTCTGAATGTGAAAATGTTCGTTTAATAGATTTTCTATTGTCATATTTTTCATCTTTTATCAAATGAGAGTTTGGTGCAGATGTCAAATATTTTTTATCATTTTTTTGTACTTGATTTATGACGGTAGTAGTGGATGAATAATCTTTTATTATATCAGATAAACGATGAGCTTTGGGTTTTTTTAATAGAAAAATCATTTCATTTTTTGTTGTCTCTTGTCGATTTTTATTATTATTATCGTCAACGAGATCATTATTTGTGTTGTTGTTGTTGTTATCAGCACCCAAAATATCACAGATGTTAAATGTTCGCCGATGTAATTTAACGGGCGATGTTGACGATGTTGTGGTAGAGGATGATGGAGGCGACAATGATGTGGAAAAATTTGTACTGTTTATCGGAGATAGTATTCGACTAACTAAACAGGCTGGACGAATATTATCTACATTATCTTGTGACTGTTTGGGTGATGTAGACAGAATGACTGGTATCGATGGAAGATTTGACTCAATATCATCTGTCGTTGCTTTGTTGTCAGTAGTATTAGAAAGATTATTTTTCAATTTGTTATGTGTATAATTGACAACAGAAACTAAATCGACATTTGAAGATTCAACTTTGACTTCGTTTTTCATTTTCATTATGTCAGAAGAATCAGTAATTTTCCAATTACTCATCAGTTTGAATGTTATATATTAATACCTAAAAATAATATTGAAAATGGAAATTGACATCTCTTATCCGATTCAAGATATTGAATTTTTAAAGCATGAAGATAGTCATTTCGCTAAAGAGTAACAATATCAGTAGAGCACTAAGATGAGTATGTGATGATTTAATAGCTGAGATTTAATATCTCACGGAATTTTGAATATATTCAAAAATAATATCATAATGTTTTTCGAATTATTTCAATTCTAACAAGGTCCTAAATATCGAATTTGATAAAACTTTACATTAGAATTTTGCATGCGATAATGGGTGTTTTACTATCTGCTGAGTAGTGAAACAGTCAATATAGACAATTTTAGTCCTGTGTGATGATCAACAAAACTTCTTCACGATAAATCTAACTAAATAGTTTTCCTTTTTCCAACTAACCTGTTACAATTATGTAAATAAGGATAAGGAAGAGAAAAAAAAACGGTACCGCAATAGATGGATGATATAAACCGATCTAATCTCATCGCATGCATAGAATATCATCGAATAAACAAAACATTTATATCTTACATGTTCTGATTTCTGTTTTAGTTTGTAAATAAAAAATTGTCTTTATTTATTATCAAGTGACTGTATGATAGACATCTAGATTTCCGTGTATATATGCGTGTGTATTATTGTTTTATCTGATATCATTCATGTACACGATGTGTGTGTGCTGATGATTGTTGTTAATGAATCGCTCGGCAGCTATTTCTCTCTTTCTTTCTCGTTTTTCTTTATATCGAATGAATATAATAATAATAACATAAATGAAGATTACGTGCTGTTGTTGGTGTACATCTACAATTATTATTATTATTATTATTATTATCAACGAAGAAGAAGAAGAAAAAAAATACGAGAAAATAAGAGAAAAAGATTGTTTCCTATTCGTCGAGACAATAATACAATACTAATAGCAGCAAATAGAGAAAAATTTATCACACCATTTATTCTCTTAGTTGATTGAGCACAATGAGTAATTTGGTCGATACATGCGTGTAAATGCGACACCGATTTGTACAATTATATTTTGTATATAGTGGCACGAAAGAAGAAAAAAAAAGAGAGAGAGAGAAAAGGAGAGAAAAAGAAAAATTCCGACCGAAAGAAGAGTGCCGAAAACCTATTTGAAAGATGATTATTTGCCCGAATAAGAAAAAAACAGAACAGGAAAAATGAAAGCAGACGTTTTTAATACAACTTAAATAGGTGTGCATATTTATCGTATAAAAAAAGAAAAAGACAGAGAGAGAGAGAGACCAATATGCTTTAAATAGTACAAAATATAGAGATGAGGTGTTTATCCTTTTTTGATTAATATATATATCAACTTTTCATACACACGCTTAAAGTTTTGTTCTTTTTTTTTTGATTAGTCAATGTCAAATCTCAACAAGCACTATACATTTTAATAGAATAGAGTTAATTAACCTTTTTTTATCTTATTTTTCATCATACTAATTAGATGATGATTACTTGTCACAATTAGATACAGATTCAACACATTAACAGAGAAAAATGAGCATGATTTTCACAATCTTTAATTTAAAGGAAAAAAACAGAAATTACTCTATAAATCCTTTGTTTTTCGAAAATGTTGGAAAATTACAGCTAAAAATTTATTGAGATAATTTATAAATACATTAAATTTAGCGATGATGCCTTGATGAAACGTTCTCGCTCAACGTTGACGTTGCTCTTTAGAAGATGTTGTCTGTCAGCAGCTGAGAATATCTTAACTTGTTAAAATAATATGCTGTATGTGTAATGTGCTTTTTTAATTTTTAGTAGTATATACCTTTGCTTTCTGGGCTCTAGTCGTGTCAAATGGTTTGATGTAATTACTCCCAAGATACTTCTGAGAATTTTTTCTCTCCTTTGACTACTCTTACAGGACGATCCATCGACAAAAATGCTAATGGAAGTAAAACAGACACATCATCTATTGTTTCTCACTGACAGCAGAATTCGATCTCAAATCCTCTATTTAAACGTTATATCGGAAAAGTATTTGGGATGAGTATTTTCTAGGTCTGCCAACGCCCGCTGGTATAAGTTCTCTGTGTTTATAACCAAAAAAAAAAGCAAAACATATAAAATATTAGCACAATACATGTAATTGAAAATCTCTTGAACATACACTTTTCATCTCTAGTACAGATCTTGTTAGTCTAGTGCAAATCTTGAACTTCTATCAAGCTAAAAGTCGTTCTAGCAGCAGTGCCATGGCTAAGAAAAAAGTGGTATAAGCTTTTTGAGAGAATTATTTTTTCTCTTTGCTACTTTGTACTATAATCTTCTAGACAAACTTTGTTCTCAAAAAATCAGAAGAAAACATTTTGATTAAGAAAATGGAGCAAAATTAAAAAGCAGACGTGATATACACTATACCTATTACCACCGATACTTTCTATAATAATGTAAAACTCTGATGATGTAAAAACTTATTTTTCTTGTAAACAATGTTACTTTTTTCGAACTAGTGCAAACATCTCTCTGTGGACTGTCTTTTGTTCTCTGTAAACAAGAAAAACTTTTCGATATAACAAAATAATTGCTTCATCAGCACATAACTGGAATGTATATTATTCTCTAATTTATTTAATACACTCTAAACCATAAAAGTTTTTTTTCGATCGATTTTTCTTCAACGTTCGAATCTATTTATTTAATATCATCAATCTCAAATTCTTTTTCTCTTTATTTTTATGAACTTTGTCTTATTCGAGCAATGATCTTTTTTTTTTTTCTCTCTCTCAATTCTCTTTTATGAAAAAAAACAAGTTGTTGTTGATGTAAAATGTCTGTATAATCATCTATTATTACGCATAATAGAGATTTTTTTCATAAATGGAGTGTTTGGAAGTCTTGCACATATAGATATATTAATAAAAAAACAAAACTCAATGGGAATTGATCAACATTCATTTATTCATATGCACGTAGCCATTCCAACATGCCACTAATCGCATCTTAATTGGAACAAAGATCTTTTATTATGGAAAAGAAAAATAAGATCATTTTAACACACAAGATCGATAACTTTTTGTGAATAAATAATACCATAATAAAGTTGGTTTTTCTATGAAACTTGTTTTTCTGAATTAAATTGTTATACGTCTTTACGAATGTTTATCCTACTCAGCTTATATTCAATTAGATCAATTACCGGTGATTAATACTCCAAATCTAAACACTTATAAATGGTAAAAGAAAATAGTTCATTCTATAAGTATTCAAGTTTTTATTGGAAACCATTCCCTCATTTTCTGTAAACAAAGAATGAGATGTATTCATGATTGAATAAAAAATGTTCGCTTCCTTTTTTTTCTACTTTATAAAATGCAACAACTTTATAATTAATATTGTCTACACATTTGATATACGCGGATTTCTATTTTTTTTATTTTACTCAATAAAAATCTCTTTGTGGATTTTAACACATTATCAAGAATGCCATAGAGAAAGTCAGTCAGTCTATACACTATTATTCTGTATGAATATTATTTAAATATGCGCGTTGAGACAAATAGCAATGACAGAGAAGAGAACGGAGAGAAAGAAGAAAAGAAAGGAACGAATACTACTACAATATACACAAATCATCATAAATGAACGAACTGGATCGATAAATCTGTCCAATCAGACAGCACATTATTTACAAATATAACAATTGGCATTTAGAATCGAGTAGTAAAAATAAAATTAATGAGCTCTTTTTCTACTTGATTTTCATGTAGTATAAATTCTATTTCAAGAATAAATCAGTTTAAAAGTCTTATTTTTAGAAATATTTGAATAAATCTGGAAAAATATACTTTCTTATCTATCTACATAAGAAGAAAACTTATACAAGAAATTATCTTTAAATAAGGCAACTAGTAGAGATAAGCAATTCAGTTTGTATCCGAAGGTTGGATAAGAATAGGCCTAGTTACAGGCGCATATCTCTAACAGATAGCCATTGTAAATCCAAATGTTTTATTTTTTTAGTAGAAGGAGCACTAAATGTCTCGTATTACTCTAGTCAGTAAAAGTCTTGATATATTTAACCATTTCTGCAACAAAAGTTAATCTCAAAGTCTTAATAATAATTTATATTTTATTCGAATAGCAGGATCAGATAAAGATGTGCACAAAGTAATCAATCGATTTGTACACTTGTTCATCGAGTTGAAATCATTAGTCATTTAATTACGTTTCATAACGCATTCATTATGTAAACGTATCATTTTAGTCATTAGCATAAATTTATTTGTCTGCAAAATCTGAAAATAATTAGCATATGAAATTTTCTTTGCCATTTTATTTCTACGATTAATAATAATAATAATAATTGATTCTATTGTTTTGAACAAGTGCATCTAATTATCATCAGCGTATTTTTATTGTTGAAATATACACGCGTCAGTCACTCACTCATCTATATATTCTCATTTTTCTAATTTTAATCGATTGTTGATTATTTATTATTGAAGAACCTGTTCTTCACCTCTGAAATTGAGAATGCTCTTGGGGCATAATATTACGCAAATGATGTATACATAAGAAAAGAAAAAAAATTGATAATTATTATTTCCTTTAAGTCAAACTTTTTGACTTTTGACAATTTTAAAACAATGAAGTGTATCCGGTGGAACATTTTCTATTGATTTAAAGAATGATGTCAATGTGAATGAATTAGAGCGTATGTGTATCCGACAAGAGAGAGAGAGAGAGAAATGTTGTATGTATATTTCGGGGATAATAAGAAATATTTTAAACTTCAAATGAGCCTCTTTGAACAACGCATTTACGTAAAATAGGTGTACATATCATCGATTTTTAAACAAGTTTTCCACGTTCGATTGTATCAACCTAGTTAATCCACAAAGTCCATATTTTTATTATTGATCTTTTATTAAAAGAAAACATTAAACGTAAATTAACGATGACATTTAAACGGAACTACTGTCATCTTGTATAATTCTGTTTTTGGGCTCTTTGTCCATTGAACTAAAAAATTTTCATACAAAGCATATGTTGTCTCAAATGAATATGATTATTATTATTGTTATTATTATTATTATTGTATATTAGTGACATGAACTCAACGAGGGTCTATTGTATCCACGAAAACGAGAAGAAAAAAAAACACTTGAATGATGTTGATTTTTGATTCGATGAGAAGGAGGGAGAATAGAACTTACACACACACACACACATCTTTTTACTTGACGTGTGATACAAGGTACTTGTAAAATCGATTTAATAAAATTTGACAACTATAGAGACACAAGTACAAGTGATGAACATTATTGAAAACAAAAAATTTAAAAAGAAAAATGAAGGAGATCAATATAAATTTGTTTTTGTTATTCTAAAGATAAAGAAAGTGTATAGTTGACTTTAAGTGAAAATAGCTAACTGAACAAAAATTTGTTTAGTAAAAAGGCATAAACTATCGTATAATGAATATTTTTAATAATCAAAGTTGAAGAGGTAAATTATTTTTTATAAAAAATAATAATGTCAGTCTTCTAAAAGAATTAGAACTTTATTCTTATTATTAATACGGCTATTCACACAATCTACTTTATTTGACGTTATTTCACGTTATTGAATTATTAATAATTGATATATATGGATTTTACCGCTTGTTAAAATTAATTTGTTGAAGTCAATAATAATTGATCTTATTTGAAGAGACTTCAACAAAAAAAACCTAATTACGGAATCATAACTATGCAAACATATATAGGTTTCTTTGATATAAAAATTAAAAATTCATCGTTTATTTGCATTCAGTTAAATAAATTCGACATCTTTTTCTTTTTCTTTTTTTTTTTTATTTCGTTTGTTGCTTTCGGGCATTAAAAAACTATGGTGAGATAATGATATTTATCAATTGAATATAAAGGTTTTCTCATAGTTAAACAAAAAGAACAGATTTCTATTAAAAATAAATCTACAGACATTCAAGACAGAAAAACAACAACTTGAATGACAAATAACTTTTGAATTCTATCGATTTATACAGTTTTTAATCGAATTCTAAGTGGTTTAATGAAATATTTTTTCTATTGCCAATAATAAATAGTTTTTACCAAAATTAAGCATAATATTTTCTGTTCGATTAAATTTATAAAACATTTTTTGTACTTATCTCTATTTTATTACCATCGGACTATCTTAAACATGAAATGAAATAACAACTATACTTATCTCAAAAATATATTTTTTCTCTTTCTCTCTTTTTTGTGTGTGCCGGAGGTGATGGTTATAGCGTTTATCTGTTACACATGAAAAAAAAAGAAATTATATTAGGAAAAGTGTGGAAAGAGTATATAAAAACTATTATTAACTTAATAATTATTTGCTCAACTAACTGTAAATTAATGAAAAAAAACGGGAAGAATTCTTTTTTTTATACAGTAGAAAAAGTAGACGAAAAACTGAAGGTGAGAAATACAATTAGATATCAGTATACTTAATTATAGTTTATGATACTGATGAGTAGGCGCACAAATTATTTTTGAAATATGATATTGCATATATAGACGTATGTAAGATTTGTTAGAAAAGTTGTCATAATTAACTATATTATCAATTTTTGAATATATCAAAGATTTTTCAACCAATCACATATTTTTTAATCTATACTATTTGATCGTTTGCGAACCAATGATTACACTAAAACTAATCTTACAATAGAGAGAAAGAGAAAGATAGACGTTATTTAACTTTCAATGTAGAAATAGAAGCGTGCTGTTTATGAACCATTTTCAAATATACTTCGATCAAATTTAACTGCCCGTGCAACATATAAAAGTTAATTTAGATAAGAAATCTTAAGAAGACACGTATACATTCGTATTATCGTTTCATATGTTTCCAATCGACAGAACAAAAGTGTAATTTAAATGTCTATGGGTATACGATTAGCTTCTTCATCTTATACCGGCACGCAATTAGTGATTGATTGGCGACCTCATCAGAATTTCAATTGGCATACATCTCTATATATTTCGTATCATTTATTTCTTCCATTATCAGTACATAGAAAAAAGAAAGAGATTTGTGTCAATTTATAGAGATGTATATATGTGAAAACTATGGCGGTTTGAAATCTTTGAACATCATCTATTATTTCCATATGTAAATATTTTTGTTCTTTACTCAACATGTATGTGTGTGACGATATAAAGAGGCACACAAACAAGTGTTTAAGTATCATATTTCTTACTCCATAAATGATGATAATGATCATCATCAATAGCAGCAGCAACAACGTTTGTCTTTCTTTCATTCAATTAAAATCTCCTTATTTCCTACTGGTGAGAAAGAAATATGGCAATCGTTATATTAAAGATAAATTCAAAACGGTTTGAATCTTGTCAAGTTGACTTCGATCACAGTGTCTCTATATTATCTATTTGTCTTTTTCAAGTGTGACTTGTTACATATGTGGTACAAGAGTAGATATCAATAAAGTGTAGAGTTATTGTTGTTCTAATTTGATTAAATTATGCACTATTTACTTCTCACTGAATGTAAACATGTTTTTTGATTGAACTTAAAAATATTGGTGTTTAAATGTAAATAAAGAGATCAAACTGAACGTTTTATTAACTGATCAATGATCTAATCTGAAAATAAATTTTTTTTAGCACATGTCTGATTTAATCGTTCTTTCTCGAAAAAACATATACGATTGTATACTTTTTCTAAATTTTTTTGTTCGATTAAATTACTCAATTATGAAATTGAATAAAGAGTGTTTGTTAATATTATGATGAACCACCACCACCACAAGCGGTTTGATCAAGTGACATGAGATAGTTCGATTTTAATTGAAAAAAAATGAAGAAGATCGACATATTGAAGGAAGGATTATATATTTAATCATCATTGGTAATTGATCAGCCTTCACACACATATTTAGTAAATTCTATTAGACGTCATCTATTCAAGATTTCATTCATGCATCTCTAATATACACGTACCTGATATATAAATATGTATGTGGCAGGAAAAAAGAGAGAATAGACGATTTAAATTGAAACTCATTATCTAATAAGACACATACATATTGAAAATGATCTAAATAATTGCTTTTATATATGGATACAGGTAGATACAATATTCGTGACCACAATTGCAATATAATAGGAAAAAATGCATTGAAGTAAAACAAATATTATTAAGAGTCGAAGTATAAATTGATACAATATGTTCATCCTATTGATTCTACCCCGAACAGATTAGATTCCAACTAAAGAGAATCAGACGAAATCCTCCTATTCATTTTGTGTTAGAAATGAATTATATTGATGATTGATTAAACGATTCCCAAACGGGGTTCACACACACAAATCTTTCTTTTCTCGTTAAAAACGGAAACATGTTCTTTAACAATAAAAGAGAGACCGCTTCTGATGAATTTAAATTTTAACAATTATCCAATCTACCCCTTAAATCCTTTAATAAGCAATACACAGAAATGATGTTTGTTGATTTTTTTTCTTTTCTCCTTTATCTTCTTCGTCTTCTTAAGCCAAAGGCTAATAATTTATCATTGATTATGCATAAAAGACAATTGTATTTCGTTTGATTTTTTTCTTTTTTCCAATTTTTTTTTCATTTTCGTTTAAAATTAAATATTTTTTTAATATCCGATAACAAGTGTAATAAGTACACATATACACATATACACACACACATTAACTCATCTGTCTAATTTAAAAGCAAAATGAGGTGTAGTAGTAACTATTCAAAATATTATACTAAAAAACTTTTACCAGGTGAAATTATTTCTTTATCTATTTTAAAATACAGTCAGTATAAAATATTTTTTAACGACAATTTCTTTTTCTAACAACGATGAAATGATATTCTACTATGTTTCAAACAATTCTGATATTTTTGTCTAAATGAATCGTTAAAAGATTATCAGAAATTTTTTACTTACAGATCAATCTCTCTCTCTATCTCTCTTCTATGCACATATTTACATATATCCTGTCTGTATACATTTATATATATACATACTTGCCATTAACTTTTAACGTGTGTTGTTCATTACAAGTGATGTATTTTTCCTCTCTAACAACTGGTAGTGTGTGCATCTAATAACTCTCTTGATTACTATTATCAAAATATGATTTGACACTAACTATAAGTCTATCTGTTTCCTATTATAAAAACAACATCGAAAAGAAAAGATAGTTGGCGTTAAATCCATGCACAGTATTTATTTACTATATGAGAAATGTTGAATCATATAAAATTACTATATACATCATCAGAAAATCTTTATACAATTACGAGCAAACATTTTTTCGAACTTTTAAGTTCTTGTTTATGATAAGATAAAAAAAGAATTTTGTTTTTTTTTTACATGGTAAAAATTATTTGTCTTCGAAAAAGAGAAAATATATTCTTAGATGTACAAAATTCATGTAATTGTACAAATTATTCGACATTATTAGAAATAATATACTCTCACTAAAAAGAAATGTTAACCTGTTATAAAATGACAAACAACACTGATGATAGTATGATATAGAGCAAAAAAAAATACTTTTTTTCTTGTATACAATTATATCAATATGTATTTGTATGTAATGAATAAATCATCGTTATGTTCATCATAATAATATTCACTCTGTGTATACAATGACAAGTGTTTCTTGAAGACAGATGTGTGTAATAATTAGAACAAGTGAGCTGAATACATACTACTAGTAACATGAATAATGATGATATATGACAAGTAGAATTATAGTTATACACTTTTTGTTTCTAAAAGAACATCGTCGATAATCAGATAACTTTATTTTTTCCTTAAAAGAAAAAAAAAAAATCCAACCATCAATTTCTGTATAACGATTATTATTATATACATACATAAAGAAAGAAAAACTCAAGCATTTAATGTATGATTGATTAACAGTTATTACAATACTTTAGATATCAAATAGTTGTCGCTCTATGATAATAGCTCATGGATACACGTTTTATAAAAAGATCTGCAAAAAATTATGCAAATAAGACGCGTTATTCATAGAGATAAAAAATAAACGACTCATTCTCACGTATTTTACTGAAAATTTTTCAGATTAACATTTTTATATCTGAATGGAATTAAAGTTTTACACTTTTTTTTGCAAAAGAACAGAGTCAATAATCAGATAATCTACTTTTTTTCCAGTTTATTAGCAGATTAATACTATAGGTTAAGTTCATATGAAACATGCCATTCCTACATCGACTTTCTATGCCGGTCACAAGATTCTAAACGCTTTGAAGGATTTGACGAAAATACTATTTAAATTTGATTTTCTACTAACAAGGGAAGGTCCCCGGGTGTTTCCCTGGAATTTCAAAGCAATGTACCCCACTTCGCTAATTTAAGGATGCTGATTACGAATCTGAAAACCATTCGTGCTCTCGTTCAATCCTTCAAGAGCTATAAGCATTTTATTTTAATCGTAGCGAAAAGTATCATATTTTGAACAAATCATAGCTTTCCATAGAAATGTTTAATAGAGCTGAGAGGTGTGCCATTCTACAGATAAACACCTTAGCTATAAAATGATATGTGTTTTAGCTTCAGAGAACGTTTGATTGTTAAGTCAAAAAAAGTTTTAAAATGTTGCACATTTTCCACTTGTTTTATGTTTCTTTTTAAAAATGTTTAAAAAAATTTGCCATATATTACCACAAGATTTCATTCTGTTGCATCATGGCAGTCGTGGTGACAACCAAGCTAAAACACATATCATTTTATAGCTAAGGTGTTTATCTGTAGAATGGCATATCTCTCAGCTCTATTGAACATTTCTATGGAAAGCTGTGATTTTTTCAAAATATGATACTTTTCGCTACGATTAAAATAAAATGCTTATAACTCTTGAAGGATTGAACGAGAGCACGAATGGTTTTCAGATTCGTAATTAGCATCCTTAAATTAGCAAAGTGGGGTACATTGCTTTGAAATCCCAGGGAAACATCTGGGGACCTTCCCTCGTAAGATGATATCGTCTGGATCGACTGAGATAATCATGTTTTTCTTCGTTTATTCCCTCTCAGAAATCCAGCTCAGACTTATAAGTTGCAAAATATCTCAAGAGCTATCTTTATACTTGAGAAAGTCGAATTAACGATGTTGTGAATTCAGACGACAAAAATTCATGGATTCGAGGCTCTTTTCTCAATGGTGAATGATCGATCATACTTCAAGAAAATAACGTTATGTACATATTTTAGAAGCGCAAAATGAATGAATTTGTTCCATCGTTGAAAATGATGTAAAACACAACTCAAATTTATAGTTTTCATACGTTACTGACGCCTATTAGTTTGTAAAAATATCTTATTTTAGATATTAAAACAGCAGAAGTATTGTATTTGAATTTAGTATCTAAAATTGCGTATGAAATGTTATTTTTATCGAAATATATTGATTTAATACTGAGAAAAGAGCCCAAAATCCAGAATTTTTCTAGTCTGGAATCGTTCAAAATGACGAAAATTGTGTCATCTTAATGGAAAGTATAAAATATAAATACCTCGAAACTTCAACCTACGGTAATCAAATTTAAAGAGTGTTGATCAAGCTCTACCAAATGTACTTTAAGATCTTGTCGGCAGCGCAGAAACTCGATACAAAGGTGGTAGGGTTTACGCAGATTTATCCTATAAAAAAATGAAATTTAAAAATGCAATGTTCACCTAGTTGATAAAATGTAGAAAAATAAGAAACTCAGTTATCAAAATATGTGTGTATAGAAAGATGTATAAAAAGCGAATAAAAGTATTCAGATCTCTGGATCCAATAGCTAGTGACTTCAAATATTGAAGAATTGATTTTACTAAAATGTAGACATAATTCTCTTCCATCTACTGTATGAATTTCAAGTAATACGTATCGGCTTTTAATGATTACTGAAATACAACTATTTGACGTTGATCTTCGTTAGCTTGAAAAGTTCGAGATTAGAAATTCATAACTTAACATACAAACATTGTTTTGACTTTGAAATTTTTTTCTCAAATATTCTACAGTATTCGAAGATTCCATGCTACTCTGTTGATGTTTGTTTGTTTTATAAAACTGTTAAAAATATTTCAACAGAAGTCTATAAATTCGGATGTATTATCGTTAATTACAAGCAGAATCGTAATATACAGTTGTCTTGCTTCAATATGCAAATATTTCCTGAATCTTGCATTCCGTTTGGATCATCATTGTGGATCTTTATAGAATTGTAACACGTTGGTGCGCGGTATTCAGTGTATTTTGTATCATATAGTTGCATATATTTTCTTACACAATCATCAGTACACTTTTTGTTGCCTCTTTATACTTCCAATAAGTCACTAAGACTGTGATAGTCGATCTCGTATTATTTTTTAATCGGATAATGATGACGTTAAATAAAATTCTATCGGCAACCAACATTTCTGAAATTCGATTCAATTTTATAAATACATTCTCATTCTAAATATCTATCGTTGACTGGTGATACACACTACAATAGTGCACAAGAATAAATAAAAATGAATATCAGTTTGACGAAGAGATTACGGAAGTGGATAATTTATGTAATATAAGATTACATCTCTGCATTTAGATTTATTGTGTTATACCGTAGTTATAATAATAAGAGGGTAGAGATGCAACATGTCTGAGAAACACAACATACCCAAGCAAAAGTGCTCCAGCCTAAATATTTAGATGCTTTAGCTGACGTATCGATATATATCTTTTTTACTCTTTTATCTAGATATGCTAGGTGAAGCATTGAGTTAGCTGGTTGCATTGCTCAATATATCTACATGTACCAAATTAAGGCCGATGCAAATGCTAATTCATGAGCAATGTTAACCAGTTTACATCGAAAGAAATATTTATCTGCATTTAGATGCATCGATCAGTAAATTGGCCACCGGGACGTATTAGGTGTTGCGTTTTTCGTGCTTGGGTATAACATTTCCAGTAGAAAAATATGAATTTATTTTATTTTTTATTAAGACAGTAATAGGACGGATAGTAATGTACAAAATAAATAAATACTTTAAGTATTGGTATTGTTTTATTGTTCTTCATTTAATGCCGAATTTATTAATTCACAAGATTGTGATGATGTTTCAAAAATCACATCTGTATTTCCTTTGGTTTTTAACAATTCATTCTCTTGTGTTAATCTTTCAAGATCATCAATTAACAATTTAGTTATCTTTTTTAATTCTTCATTATTTGTTTGTAATTCTTCAATTTTATGACTTTCATCTTTTTTTTTCTTCTGACCCAAAGGTTTATGTCTCGTTTTTAATGCTGATTGTGGATCATTATTAGCAAATAAATAATGAATAAATGAATCAGAATCCGTACGACGGTTAACATTTTCTAATGTATTTGATATTGGACTGTAATGTACGATTGTTGACTGTTTATTGATTACTGATGTTTTCGGTTTTGTTGAAGAATTTAGATGATTTAAATGGGTAGTTTCTGATGCCGAACGTGTTCTTAGTAAATGTTTTTCTGCTTTTGCCAACTAAAATAAATAAAAAAAAGAAAGAAAAGAAAATCATTTTTATTATATATTCTATTAAATCAATATGACATTAATACATTTATGACTATTGTCAAAGTTACCTTACAAATATTAGTCAATAATAACTTTTTTTTCAAGATAAATAGTATAAACATACTTGTTCGCATTTTTCTCTCAATTGACATATATGAATATTTTTTTGACATTGATTAATTTGTACATCGATATTCAAGTTTAAACTATCGTCTTTCAATTCATCTTTCATATCATTAAAATGATCTAATATACAATAGAAAAAAGAAATTAAATTAAGGTAATCAATATTAAATAGTATTTTCATACTAATTGCTTTTTGATAACATTGAAGAGCCGATTGCCAATTACGTATTTGATAATTATGTTCGCCTAAGCGAAAATATTGATGAGCCTATAGTAATATGAATAAAAAATAATTCAAATTAAATAAATGTGAGTTAAATTATTTTTACTACTTACTAATACAAGTGGAGAAGAATTGAGGTTGCACATCATTATATTACTGTCTAAATAATTTTTCTAAAAATTTAAAAAAAAAAAAGATTAAGTTAAGAAAATTCAATTTTTGTGTTTTTAACTAGAGAGCAAGTCGTTCATACGTTATACTTTATCTAACGTGAAATTAATTTAAGTTAAAATCTCTATAATTATTTTATTACAAGCAAAAATAGTTGAATCAAATCAAAATATCAAATAATCTGTCCATTCATTTTGAATTTCTCACTATAAAAAAAATGTGTATTACTAACGTTATTTTCTAACCTAAATAAAACTCTAATCAATCTTGTGTAAAAAAGAAAGAAAGTGTCTTACCTCAAGCATTATTTAAATGGTTAAAGTACACAATCACGTTTGTATTCAAGAATAATTTAAGATATTCAAATTGTATATCTTACACTATCCTATATTTCTAGAATTGCCTATAGACAACTGTTCGATAGCTGTGATAGTCCATCCATTGATACATAAAATATTACTAATGTATGAATCAATTATAATAAACAACGAATTTTTCAAGAATTCAGATGACATCTTTTATATTCAATATGAACTAAAAGATAGAGAAAAGATTCTCTAGAATTGTCAGAATCGCTTAAAAATTGTAAAATTTGTTCTTTTTTTATTAAATAACCATCAGATAATCATGTTTTCACTTTTTTAAACTCTTGACGTATCAAGAAAATGTAATTTAATAATAATATTATAATTATAGCAGTACATAGTTTAAAACAGATAAACAAACATATAGTATACACATGAAACCATTTCTTCTGTCGTGTGTACGTACAAAAAAAAAGTCAGAACTGGTTATGTTGGACGAGAGAAATAAAAAAAAACAACTCTTGATCATACACATAAACAACAATAGAACAAACAAATAAACACGAAAGACGTTGTATGGAAATATATGAAAAACGGTATTGCGAGGAGCGCACAGAATAGCAATAATCTTAAGAACAAATGAGGTAGAATAGATGGCTATGAACTTAAAAATGAGAGAGAGAGAGAGAGCGAGTAAGTGAGTAGGTTAATTTATTGCATGAAAAAAGAGAAAAGGTCGAAAACTCTTTACTGTTGCGCAAATTAGACACATACCGCACAAGAGGACGTTGCAAAGATCAGTAAAAACAAGAGTTGTATTACTGCTTCTTCGAAGATGAAAATACGTATAACATCAAAACGACTAGAATAATTCCGAAGATGTGAGAATCTTAAACAATAACAAAAGTCTATCAACAACCAAAACGGATTAGGAGGAAGTAAGGGATAAAGAAAAAAGAAATACATAGAGATTATAGTCAAAAACCTGTACAACAAAAGACAGAATCCGCTTTGTACATATAGTTTTATAGTCAGGTTTTAAACTCTACCGTGTCGGAAAATGATATGAGGTTCAATTCAAAAAACAAAAAAAACACACGAAAGAATAAGAAATGATACAAATGTAATCATACGGATATCTAAGACTAATTTATCCTAAATGATAGTCACTGTTTTAGAAAAGTCTAGGCGAGAGAAAGAAAGAGAAAGAAATTTGAGCTGTGCGATAGATTTTTTTTTCTTCTCGTCTATGTGTAAATTATCATAGGTGTACACTCGAACGTTTCGATATAACTGATTTCACGATTAATTTAGATCCATGATCACGTTCAAGTCGTATATCGCTAATATCAAGTATCGATTGTGTCGGTTGTAAATTATGAATTAATGATGGATAAATCTTAAAAAAACTATGATTCATCGCATCATTAGCTGAAATACGTTCAAGTGGATTATAACGTAAAAATTTTTCAACTAAATCAATTCCGGTTGAATCTAGACGTGGTGCTAAATTTGTTAATGATTCACCGTTATAATTTGTTACACGTAATTGTTGAAATTCAACATTTGATGTTACACCTGGCATTGTTTTCTCAGTAGGTGTTCCTAAACATTTAAATATAAGATATAATTCTTCTTCAACTTTTGTACCGGGAAATAACGGTCGACCACATGCCATTTCGAAGAAAATACATCCAACCGCCCATATGTCAATTGGCGTTGAATACTCTGTGCTACCTAATAGTACATCGGGTGGACGATACCACAGTGTTACAACTTCATGTGAATATGTTTTTGTTGGAAAACTTTTTATTCGTGCTAAACCAAAATCAGCAAGTTTTAATTCACCACGTTCATTTATTAATAAATTTTGTGGTTTTAAATCACGATGTAAAATTTTACGTGAATGACAATAATCTAACCCACGTAATAACTGATATAAAAATAATCGAACATTTTTAATATTCAAGATATTAGCACAATCATCCATGTATTGTTTCAAATCTCTATCAACATATTCAAATACTAATGTTAAAGTTCTTTGATCAAATATAATATCGTGTAATGTTACAATATTTGCATGTTTTAGACCTTTCAATAAACTAACTTCCCGTAATGCTGTACAAGGTGCACCTAAACAACAAAAATAATAATGATAATTCTACTAAATTGAAGAAAATCAAAATATTTCACATTATTTTCTCACCTTCTTCTTGTTCTAAACGAATTTCTTTCAATGCTATATAGCCACTGATTAAATGGGAACGACCTTTATAAACGGTGGCATAAGTACCTAGAAATAAAAAGAAATTGTAGAAATCATGAGCAAACATTTTTTTGTTATAACGTTTAAAGAGTTTTAACATAGACAAAAATTAATTTACCTTCGCCTAATTTTTCTAATTTCTGATAGGATTCTATTTTTCCATAGCCTAAATCAAGCATTGATAAACGTTGTTCATTTCGACTTTGTTGTCCTCCAGTTATGACCGACGATGTTGGAGATGATAATCTTAGTAAAGATGAACTTGATTGATTAATAACACTATTTAACGTTTGAGATGATAATGAATTTGTTTGATAATACGACTGATGATTATGATATACATTATTATTCATTGTTGTCTTTATTTTGCTATCATTTGTTGTCATTGTTGGCGCATTAATGTTAGTGTTTGTTGATGCTCCTTTGTTCATTGAAAAATCGCTGTTAACTCGTTGAAAACCATTTTTTAATTCAGGTGGTAAAGATATACGTAGTTTTAGATCTCTTAAAGTTTTCTTCTTTTTTGAGCTATGATCACGCATTTTTACTTTTTGCTGTGGTTGCGGCTGTTGTTGCGAGTATTCTTCGATAGGTGTTACTATTACATTATTAGAATTACCTAAATTATCAAAATATTTATGTTTCGTCGGTGGTGAAGGTGGACAAGATACGTCTCGAATATGATGAGCATGTAGTTGGTCTAAAATAGAAAGTCAAAAATGGAAATTAGTTTCGAAGAAAAAAAATGAAATTACGTACTTGAAGATATACTATTATTTGGATGGTTTATTGCTGAAACGCTATTTGATAAATGTCCGTTATGAGACGATGAGCTCAATAGGCTACTAACTTCGCCATGTAAACTAATAGAATTGGATAATAATTGTTTATTACTGTTGTTATTATTATTATTATTCGATAAAACTGCTAATGCTGTACCAATATTAGATGTAACTGATGTGGATGATTTTGATTGTTTCATCATATCTGTTCCTCCGTTTTGATTAGACGATCCTGATTTACCTGTGGCATATTTATTTGATGTTGACGAATGAATTGACGGTGATGAAGTATGAGCTGAGATATACGATGAAGACGATGAAAGACTGAGACTTGGCGCTATCCTTTGTTGTTGTCGTTGTTCTTGTTGGTGCTGCGCTATAAAATCATCGTTTTCATAGTGTCGATGTGACGATGACGTCGATGCTTGATTATTGCTTTTCTTCAATACAACTGGACAATTTTCTTCTTCGGGTATTGGTGCAAATCCACTTGTACTACCGTTACATAAAATACTTGTAGTTGAACGTGTTAAATTTGCGTAATCATTTAAATTATATTGACTAGATGGTTCTATATCGAATGATTTTGAACCTGCTGTTGCATTATTCAAACGTTGATAAACAAGATCAGATGTTATTGTTCCTGGTGTTTCTAATTGTTCTGAATCCAAAGTTTTATTGGGTGCAGTAGTAGTAGTGGGAAAAGATGTTGGCGAAGCAATAGTGGCTAAACTCGTATTTGTACTCTGACTTCGTTTAAGATGAAATTTTTGTGAAAAATTTCGAAATGATGATCGACGTTTTTTCTTTTCTACATCCATTTTTTTACCTGTAGAAGCGTCTTCTTGTTTTTGCTGTTGCTGTGACGGTTGTAATTTTTTTGTTGATTTCTGTTTTGTTGTCGAATGTTGTTTGAAATTTTCACCATTATGTTCCGAATAAGAATTTGACATTTTTTTATTTTGTTTATTATCACTATTTATATTACTATCATCTAATGTTAAACTTTTGATGTTATCATAACTTAGATCACGTTGAATCGTATGAGTTTTATAAAATGATTTTGGTTTATTTACACTTTTTACATCGTAATCACTATCATTATAATTCGCTAAGTTTGATGATGAACGTACCATTGACGGATGATGTTGTTGTTGATAATTTGAATTATTCATTTTATTGATAGAATTTGAAGGGGGTATACCATTTGTCGTTGAAAGATTCAATTGAGAATGATGACGAGGATAATTAACGTAGGCCATTGGCGGTTTTGAATGACCATGCGAATGACCGTTTGTACGATCAATTAAATTGTTACCATTATAATCAGTAGTCAATGAATCATTTATTGATGGTATCGCTGCTATATTGTTTGATCCAGTTGACGTTGAAAATGAACCGATCGATGATGTACTTCGAGGCAATGTAAAACGTTTAAATGTTTTGGCTATTGTTGAACTGACCTCCATTAAATTTCAATTCTATACAGAACAAAAATAGTGTCGATAACTAAGCAATGAACAAATAATCGCTACAGATTTAGGAAAGAAATATAAAAGATTGGTTAGTCATTGGTAATAACAGAACTACTTCATAAACGACAGAACATGTAGCAAGCAGGATCATCTTAAAACGTTCAGCACACTTTTCTCTTCAATTTAAGACGTTGCACAGCACCGGACGTGCGTTTTTGTTCGAAAATTATAGGAGAAACAAAATGCAAAAAACCGTAACGAAACTACACTGTAGTAGCAGAGTTATGTGGATAAGTTGTATATTCATTTTCTATTTTCTCTTTTTTGAGTTAACTAGTTTACTTACACTTTATGAACGTTGTTTTCTATTGTAAATTGTAATTGTAAAAATATCTGATATTAGCTTGACCATATTCTGAGGTTTTTGAAAAGTTTATAATAATAATAATTCATAATCAGTTTTACGATGTCTTTCAAAACAAAAAATAAATTGTGAATGTTACTTCGTCGTAGTAAATATAGTCACGTTTAATGTAGATGAGAAAAAATTATGATGTCATATGTTTGCATCTTGATGAAAAAGAGAAAAAAAAATAAATGTAAATAAATAAAAATCTAAAAATAAGAGAAATAAATCAAAAAATACCTTTGGTTATTTATTTACGTGTAGGCAAGTTAAAAAAAACAGATGATTTTAACGTAAAAATGTATGACACATATACAAGTAAGCATACCTGATTATTATGCGAAAAAAAAAATAGTGACGAGATGATTTATAGACAGTCAATATGGAGAAAAAGGTACATTTTTAGATGAATAAGCTAAATAAATAAATACTTGTTTTTTTCTGACGACATTTAGTTTTAATAAAAATAACTCTATTAGTAGTTTATCTGTTGCGAAGATAGTCACTAAATTTTCATTTCCATAGAAGTCTTAATATGTCAAAATACAGTTTCGTTAAAAGATTTTACCGTTAAAAAAATAAAAGGAAAAATATGAGTAATACTGATTTTTCTCTTTACTTGTATCTGACGTTTTTTAACGAAAGAAAAAGAAATGCAACGATGTATTACGAACTATTAATACTTAAGTTTTATCATAATTTGAATTTTTTCTAATTAAACAATAGAAAATTTTTCAAAAATAAAGTCACACATTACATGCCCTAGGGCGATCTCGCGTCGTTTGCTTTTCGTGAAAATAAATAATTACTATACACCTATGTTCTCTCTCTCTTTCTCTCTCATGCTCTTCTTTTCTTGTCATTCCGTAAAACATGGTCAATTTCATTAAAAAACATATAGAGCCGACATGGCACATCAAGTACACAAAAAATATAAAGGACAAAGACGAACAAACTCGTTCGTTCGGTTTACGATTCATTTATCATATATACCGATTTTTTTTTTAAAATGTGTTGTAATAATATCATCGTAAGAATAATTGCCGAATATTTCTTTATGTTTTAGTTCTTACTCACAAAGATATACAGAAATGTATACATATACAAAGTTTATTTGTAACCTCTTCTTTGCTTTGCTTAGAAACAAAATAAAAATCCATTCCTCGGTCATTTATACAAATATGTATATACTACGACTAAGATGTAATAACAACCAAAAACATATTACCTTCAACGTATACTACTTTAAAAAAAAAACGACAGAAAGAAAAAATCTTTCCCATATACATATGCACGTTCTTATTACAAGAATGGCCATGTCTACAGAGGAAAAAAAAATATGTAGACTCTATGAAGAAAAAAAAAAAAAAAAAAATCGAACATGGAATCAATCATTATTCTAATAATTCATTGCGAACAAAGGATATAGAAAAACCGATTCTCTTCTCTTTTTTATTTTTTTCTTCTCTTCTTTATGTCTTATAGTACAGAAAAGACTAAATGCGAGAGATTTTTGTTTTTCATTCAAGCGATATGTATATATAAATATATATATATATATATAATATACATAAATAGTATGCGAGAGTTTTTTCTGCTTAAATTATCATCATCAACATCTTCTATACTGTCGAGTAAAATAATAATGTACTAATCTTCTTCTTCCTGTTTTAAAAGAACGAAAGAGAACAGATGTCAAATTAGAGACGGAAAAAAGAACGAACTAAGAAAAACAAACAGAAAAGTTTTGTCTAATAGTTTCATTTTTATATTAGGTGTGTACAGAAAAACAACATTTTTGTAATGAAAAAAATGTGATATTTTCTTAATAACAAAATTAAGTGTTCACCCATCTTTTTGGATAAATTAAGTATACTTCCTTCCGAGACAACTACTATGTGGAATCATGCAGAAAAAAGGAGTCCAGACAGTAAAAATAAAATAAAATTGAAAAATAAATTGAGCATATGTCGCGTCATTCGTAATGATGGCCGTTTTATGTTTTTTTTTCTTATTTCATTGAAAATTATGTAAATTCCTAAACGTGACATCGGATATCGTGGGATAAATAAAGAGCTTTTTTTTCTTTTTTCTTTTCTTATATATATATATCCTGTCTATAGTTATGATTAATCAATATAGTTAGGCTATCGTACATTCTTTTACCTTGTATACCTTGTACATAATAAATTATATCTTTAACACTGTGTATACAGACATTGATCCACGATGGATAAAATCTCTGTAATATATTTTAAATTGCCTATAACTCATAAAAAATGTGTTTTATTTCAAAAAATATCGTCGATGAATAAACTTTTTGTTTTTTAAAGATACTCTTTATGGAAAAACGTAGAAAGCAAACAAAGAAAAAATAATAAGAAAAATGTTTCTGATTTGTTTCCGGTTTCAATATAGTAACATAAAAGAAAAATGGCTTTGATGTCACGTTTAAGTACTAGAGTATGCAAATATACAGGCGCAGTAGTTTCTATTACTATCGATAAATGATATTAATAACAGATATAAAATAACAAACATTTATCTCTATTGTCTCATTAGCGAACAAAAACTATGTTGGATAATGAATTTAAGAATATACGTATAAACAGTGGTATAATGTTGAACGTCAGAAAAAATGTATCTACTAAATGATATTCACACTACTATCATTTTAGATAATAGGAAATGTCTTTCATATGTTAATTTCTAATTACATCATATGCTCAATCTATTTTCGTATTACGAAACAATCTTATTCTTGATTTTTTTATCTTAAATAATCAATATAAAGATCTAATAGTAGATAATCGTGTATGATAGACCAAGTCAATAAATTTTTTATATATTATATTATACACTGAACATTTTACAGACATCTGAATCATATTAAATTTAATAACTCTTTCATCAAATCTTTTTCTTTTGCAATTAATTTGGATTGAAAGATATCATATGAAAAGGTATGATAAAAACTTCAACTAATGTAAACACTATACATGACGCAAATACTATCGTTCCTAACTATTTAATAAAAAAAATAACCCCTCGTTTGTTGAAGTGTATTGGTACACGCCCAAACTATAACGAAAAAATGTATATGTAATGTATGTGTATATTAATGTTTATAGTTTTCTACTGTGAGAGCGCATAAACCTGTATTATGCTTATTTTGTAACTTCATTTAATGTGCACGTGAAAACAATGACTGTGATTTTATTTTTTCAATCATCGTCAAAAACAAATTCTATTAAAATTTATAAAAAAAAGAAAACGGAAGGAACAATTCTTCTTGTTGTAAAAGTACATCACTCTAAGCATTTCCAACCTCTTCAGTTTTTGTCAAATGTCAACATAATCTTTTAAAACTCTTCATAAAGTTAAACATCGAGTAAATACATTATCACCATTTTGTGACAAAAAAAGTCATTTTTAAAAGAAATATTTCTATTATCGTTCTATTTGGTAATGAAGACAAATAACAAGAAAAAAAATCTTGTTAAATTTGAAAAAACAAGACTGTTTTTAGTTTTTACTCTTGACTGCAGTCAGACATGCGACTTCATGAAGAAAACAAAAAATGAATTATACGCTATAAGAAGAAATAGGAAAACTCTTTAGACTCATGTCTCATAGAACAACGAAAGAAAAATACTTTATTTGTTTATTACATTCTAAACTTGTTACAGTATTTAAGAGCTTAATCAAATATTGACGTCTGTGAGTTTGAAACTATTTCTCTTAAAGTTTGTTTCTTATCTCAAGTTTCATCTTGAATGTCATGTTACCCTTTTATACGTTTGTCTTAGCGTTAATATACATATATTTCTTTTTTACTCACACTCTCTTTACTTATACTCTTATTCACAACGACTATACTCTTCTCAATAGATGTTTACACGATCACATATATTCATTCTTTGGTTTTCAGGTTAAGTGATCCATGTGTGTTAATCAAAGTAAACTTTATAGGCTATATATATATCTGTATATAATACCGTATATCTATCTATCACATGTATATTCTTTAATAAAGAACGAGAAATAAAATGAACACACGAACATAGAGTACCAGAGAATGTATAAATAGCTTTTCTGGAAAAGATCGATGATGATGACTCGTGAAATAGACAGATAATTATATTACTAAAGTATTTCAACAGAAATAGAATGGTATTTCAAAGAAGAAAAAAAAAAAGTCATAAATAATTAATTATTAAGGTGTTGCATAAATTTGATGGTCGTGTCAAGTTCATACGAACTTTGTATATTGTTGTTATTATATACATTTAGTTAGTTATACAATATTGATTGTGTTGTTATTCTGTCCTGTCCTTTTTACTGATAGAAAACAAAGCAAACAATAAAAATGAGATATGTATATAAGATAACTTGGTTATTGTAAGTATATATGTCTACACATTCTGTTTCTATTTTCTATTTGAGTATATGGAATGATTAAGTCAGAAAAACATCTACAGTATATTATTGGAATAATTATAAGAAGAAATAGAAAAAAAGATTTAGATTACTCATTTTCACAGTAGGCGGGTTTCACATGATGATAGTCATTGATTATAAAAAATCAATAGTAAATAAAATGATTCAACCAAGAAATCACAATAAATTTGAAAATTTATTTCAATTAAGATTATAAGCAATTTTGATTCTAGTTTTAGTAAAATCTTACAAAATATGATAGAGCTACTGGTTTGGTTAGTTATATTAAATATGTCGATGTGTAATACTACTTATAAACTGCTACTTGTCGGGAATAAACGACAGGTGGAGTTCTGTATTAATCGCTCATCTTTTCTTTTTTCTCACATTACTACTAGTTAGACATGGAAAGGATATATAAACTGGATGATCTTTTTCGTAATACAGCAAAAACTTTTTTAGGATTGGAACCCGCCCCTATCTACTACTGGCAGTAGATATTACAGATTTTCTTTTCTCTGTTAGGTATCAGATTCATTTAATTTTCGGCTTAAATAAATAACCTTACGGATATTTATGTGTAGTAAAATAGTATAAAGAAAAAACACTTCAAAGCTTTTATTGCTAAGATCATTTAAATTTTTGAGAACAACCAAATAGGATCTTACACTCTAATCAAATATTTTTTAATTATAACATAGTCAAAAACGATACAACGAACGATCTTGACAACTGAGGATAACAGTAAGAGACGTCTGATAACACTCGCAACGTCATGTCAGATCTTATCAATTTTTCCGTCTGTAATTATCTTTATTAAGACGAGAAAAAACAACTAATTACTTCTGATAGAACATCAATAAGATAAAAACAACAACAAATGACAATCTGCTATATCTGTAGACTATTTATCAATCTAAAATATAATTGTACAAATATTCTAGAGTAAAAAACAAAAAGAGAAAATTCTTTACTTATAGAAAAAAAAATTGGCATTCATGAAACGGACCACAGATTAATTTCAATGTATTACCTTTCCCTCGAGGATATTAATGGAAAAAAACTGATTGTAGAGGCGTGTATTCTACTTTTAGTAACTAGTATTTTTGTTTTATCTACTCTGTATTATCTTAGATAAGGTGCTGGGGATTCGAAAGTTCAGTAGACTTTTACTTTTGCATATTTTTATACATGGTTGGATAGAACTCGTTGATCTGGAGAAGAAAATATACGTTTTAATGTTTGAAAACATTTTCTTCATGTCGAAAAATTGAAAAACTTCGTAGAGAAAAATCCTTCAGTTTCAAAAAATTCACACTTTTTTCTTTTTCGTGTTTCGAACTTTTTGAAAGTGCTTTTTTTACATTCAGCATCAAAACCTGAGTATGCGAATGATACTTGATCGAGGTTGAAGTCAAAGGTCTATCCAGTGTGGAGGTCTAGATCGGGAGCGAAAAACTCGGAGCTTTTTTAAGATTCTCATATCGAAAAACCACTGAGATTTTCATCAAAAAATGAAAATCAATGAAAAGTCTTGAAATATATATTATTCGATTCAGTTTTCGGCGCTGATTCCGAATATGATACTTTTATTGCATAAAAAGTGAATTCTATGAACAGAATTGAGAACTACGATTAGAATTCCGATTTTTTCCCTCCCGATCTAGGAAAAATGACGTTTCTCAGTGACAAAATAAAATAAAACAAGTGATATATCCTTTTAAAGCGCGTGAAATGGCGGTTCTAATGATGTAAAACAATCAGCTTCATCTCTTCACAAAAAACTAGATAGATTTACACAATTGTTTAAAGACTTTTTAAAGCGAGAATCCAAGACGTCCACACTGGATAGACCTTTGACTTCAACCTCGATCAAGTATCATTCGCATACTCAGGTTTTGATGTTGAATGTAAAAAAAGCACTTTCAAAAAGTTCGAAACACGAAAAAGAAAAAAGTGTGAATTTTTTGAAACTGAAGGATTTTTCTCTACGAAGTTTTTCAATTTTTCGACATGAAGAAAATGTTTTCAAACATTAAAACGTATATTTTCTTCTCCAGATCAACGAGTTCTATCCAACCATGTATAAAAATATGCAAAAGTAAAAGTCTACTGAACTTTCAAATTCCCAGATCCAAAACACGAAAATCAGAAAATAAAAGTCCAAAATCAGAAAAATCTGAGAAAATGAAGTAGAAAATCAGTAGACCTTAGGGCAAAAAAGAGCAGAAACGAGGCAGAAAAAATTCCAGAAATCAAAATTTTTCTGCCAAAATCAGAGGATCTGGGATCCCTTTTCGCAGCACCTTAATTATATTCTAGATCTAGTTGAACAGTCTCATGGTACAGAAGATTGGCATTCGTGGTTAAACTACATATTAGAAATTGCACGATAGCTGATCAATATATACACACTAGAGCATTTTCCGTTTACGTAGAGAAAAACAATAATATTTTAAAGTATTATCTAATTTTAAAATGAGTAAGTTACTGATATGGGATCCACGAAGGCTTCATGAAACAATAGAAAGAAAACATATATATAAAATATATTTTTCGAAAAAAAAGATGTCATTCATCTGAGTAAAAATACTAACTTGTTCTCTAATTCAATTTATAAAAATTCGACGTGATGTATGGAATTTCATGATCAGAATAAAGAAAACTTTCTTTCCAGTAATTTATATACATATGCCATCTACGATCGATCAAATCAAATATTTATAGATCGATTTTATTTTAGATCATCATCTGGGTATCTGCACATTCACACAAAACATCAACACATAAAAAGTCTAAATAAAAACTTTTTTGCTTCATATACTTACTATCAATATAAGGGCTTGTTTAACGACGACGAAAAAGAAAAGAAAATTAATGGTATGTGAAACTACTCTTGTTTAAAAAAAAAACTAAACAAGTGTGTATTAGGAGTGAATACAAGAAAAGAAAAAAAAATGTTCAGTTAATACAGTAACATCGTCCGATAGTATTCATAATACTATGATTTAAAAATTCTATTGTAAAAATTATTATTTCAATTTTTTCATAAATAAGCTAGATCTTGTTGACACACGAAAAAAATCAATGAAGGCGATAAATGGCAAGATGAACTTTGTGCTATCAGCTATCATTTTATCGTCAAAAGTGAAGTAATCGATTTTTAATCATTTAAAAGTTTTTATACGAAAGATAATTAGATTATGGAACAGAGAATGATTGAATATCTGAAATTTTTGGCAAAGTAACGTCTATTTTAATTGCTGAACTGTAACATTTAACAGAAGTGATGTTTTTTGTATCTGGTGACAATTTGCATTTAATGATGCATTTGATGTCAAATAAATCAGGGACAATGGCAGATTGACAAGTGCTGTATGTTCAAAGATAAGAACAAGGTCAATACAATTACGATAGAGCACTCACTCTCTCATATGATAATATTTACTTAAGACAGAGGGATACCGCTAAGAGTCATAAATAATCTAAGAATAAATTGAAGAATTACCACTGCAAAAAAGAAAAGAACAACTGACACTATTATATCAAACGACTTTCTTGTCCTATTTCTTGGAAACTTCTTATTCCATGACATTTCAGACAATAATCTTCAATACTTTACGTAAGTTTTTTATTTCACTGTTCTTGGCTGAAATGATAAAACAGAACTTTCAACGAAGAATCTTGCAAATCAAAAATACATATAGGTAACCTTCTTTTTATATATGTCAGAGAGATTAGCTCCTCTGACGCCAACATGGATAAGACTCTATTGTCTCGTGACAAGAATCTTTCGAAATTTAAGAAAATTTCTATGGACATGTATGTATTATATTGTGCAACGTTTTCGATATAATTTTCTTAACAAGGATGGATAAATTTTAGCGAATAATTAAAAATGTTTTCTTTAAGTAACAACGTTTCACTTACTCAAGTCAACATCACAACATAACAATCGTTCGTTACTCATTAGTTTGTAGTACTAAAAAAAAACTGACTTACTTAACGTGTTTCATCTCTACCATAGTTACTCAGTTAAAAAATTTAACGTATATCATAATCCCCGTTACTGAGTAAATCAAAATTTTTTCAAGTAACTTTTCGAAAAGAAGTGGAGAAAAAAAAATCACTGATCATGCGAATATTAAAGTTATAGTGCAAAAATCGACAAAACAAATTAATGATTTTAACGTCAACAAAACTTGTCATTTTAGAAAAGAATCTTTTGTGTAAAAAATTAAAAAAATATCATAATAAAAACCTTGGCTAATTCATGAAGATAAATTTAAAGATTCTTGGCTGAAATGACAAGAATCTTGCAGGAACATCGATAAGAACTAATTTGGATGATGAAAGTGAACGTTTCACTATATTCCACTTTCTTATCGACGACCTTCTTGCACGATTCTCGTTTCCTGTCATTTGAGTCAAAATCCTTTCTTAAACTTTTATCTTTTCTCGCGTAAGATTCTTAACTGCATTGATAAGATAGATCAATGAAGGAATCATCTATCTGTTTTTCTAAGCTCTTATGCTTTATATATACAGAGAGAAAGAGAAAGATTAAGAATTGTGAGTATAGATAAAGAAAATTTTCACATTTCCAATAAGATATTTTTCAAAACGATCGAGTCAGTGCAATACAAATGTTATGTTAGCATATATCTAACCATTTTTTTAAGGAACGAAGAGGGAAATAAAATTAAAAATATTTTCATGGTGAAAAGATTCCTGCAAACAGTGGCAATAAACATAAGAAAAAAAATCTTATAAGAAACTCGATTTGTTAAGGGTCGATTTTGCTCTTCTTATCTGTTTTACATTACTTATAGATAACTGTGTGATGAAGTATGATAACATCTTGGCCAAAACTCAAAAGTTTTGATGTGTGTGTGAAAAAAGAAGTTTGATTAGATCAAAGAACTCATTTTATTTCTCCCATTGACCAGTAAGTAATAAGATTAAGTTAATGAAACAAGAAGTTTGTTTGATCATTTTAATAAACAAATATAAAAACCAAATAAATATATTCTTTAGATAATTTGTAAACAAAAAACTATACAGAGAAAATATTTCAACAGAATTCTACCGAGGACAATATTTCGTTTGTTATTCACCAACGTAATATAATCAAAATAATTGCAGAAATGAATCCATTATAGAACATACTGTCGTCATTATCTGTTTACGGTTATATGACACCGTTGCATTTAATTCAATGATTTTTGTATTTGATAAAATAGTTTTAAATCTGTATGATTTAAATGAACTAATTCTGATTCATCTGCGATCGATTGCCAACATGATGAACCATGATAAAAACTTTCAATTTTATTCTTTATTGTAAAAATTATTTGATCATGTTATTATTCATACGATACAAGAACATGATACTAAATTCAATATATTTATAACTGATGTACTCTCATACATATGAAGTTGTTGTAGTTTTGATACTGTTACTTTCAGTTTTAAAGTATTGAGCTGTAATAATGCATGAAACAGTAATCAACAGTGAGAACATAAATTTGATTGAAATTTTACATTTTCTGCACATACACCATAAACAGCTAAAGTTTACACGGTAATATTAGCGTATTTCAGAATTCACATAAGCAATTTGTTGGCGATCATTTTAAGCATGTTTAAAATTATCATTTAATACATCGATTTCATTATGAGCGCGCTAAAGATAAATATGAAAACAAATAGAATAGCAAGTACAGAACAAATCGAACTGGACGATGATTTACAGAAGTGTCTCTCTCAAAAGAAAAGCCGCTCGCTCAAGCGCCTGAAAAAGCATCACTCAATGCATTCTGGTCGTAATTCAAGGTCAATGTATCTAAATATAGATAAATATTTCTCTCGTTGCAACTAGATGACATTGTCCATGAATTAACATTTACATCGAATTAACTTGATGCATAGAGCAATGCAGGTATATAATTGCTTTATCTCGAGTATCCAGATAAAAGATTAAAAAATATCGATCGAAACTCTAGCTAAAAAGTAAGTACGTATTTTGGCTAGGGTCATTTTGTTTGGACATTTTCCAAGATAGGTCTTTTGTGACTAAAGATTTCTAGAAAAGTGGTAGTATCTAACGTAAAAATATTGTTCTAGAATTTTGAACTATCAAATAGAATACTGAACTATAAACTTTTCTTCAGTCGAGAAGACAACGTACGTATTCGATATTGGTGTATGAGATAAATTCCTTTTGCTATTCGAAGTTGTTGTAGTGTTAATAGTATGAAAATGTTTACCGTTGTTTCTAGAACGCTGATGAAGCAATTCATTGTTATATAATTGTTCAATATATTGGTCATTTTGTTTTCTTATTACTGATTTTTTTCGTCCAATAATCTCTCGTATTTTCACTTTTTTCTCTGATAATAATGATCGAGTATTTCTGATGCCCTGAATTTCATACAGATCAAATAGAATACCATTGATAACATATTTTTATTCGAAAATATTTAAAACAGCCGCTGAACTTGTTGTTTTATTTTCATCACTTAAAAATTTGACAGTAGCTGCAACTATATGATATCGTTGATCAAATGATGTTGATTTATCTAAACGATTGAATCAGTCGTTGTTGGAATGACTAAAAAAATGAAAATCAACGTAGATCAAAGATTCACTGAACGTGCTATAAAATTTGTCCTGACGTAAGAGGTAAATTCTTTTTATTAAAAAGACATTCGCATCGCTCGACCAACGCAGTTTATTTGTAGTAATTATTTACTCCGACAGCAGTTTTTCCCCTTTTTCATAGGCCAATCACAATTTGCTAAAGTACACACGTCGAAGACGTCTCCGAACTATGTACGAGCTTTTCACGCAGGGCTACAACTTTAACAAGTATTAACTAGCTACGCAATAGTCTCTTAAAAAACTAGGGCTTTTTTTAAGCTACTTTATTTATGTATTTCATCCTCCAAAAAGATAAAAATATGACATTAGAGTAAAGAGTGTCACTTACAAGGCAAAAAGAAAATTATCTGTTCATTCAATATGAAGACAATTTTTAGTCTAATTTACCGGTTTCACACAATATAGATATGTATGTTGGATTCTTCGCGTCTTGTTTAAGTCAACATTTCATAGGAATATCGTTCAAATCTGATTTTCTAGCCGATCTATTTTATGAGACTGCATCAATATGAAATACATCTAAAACCAATTACAATTTAAACAAGCTAAAATTTTGTTGTTTTTGCTATAAAATTCAACAAAATGAGGAGTAATCAGAGTGTTAAAGACAACTGCTAATATAGTGAAATTCATGTGATCTAAAAAAGTAGTATTTATACGATAGTTGAAATGTGATTGTGATGGGAATAATCCACTGTACTACAAATAATCACGATCGGCGTTGTGAACGTTGAACAAAATCTCTTGTTCATAAAGAGCAATGGAAATCGTACTTCTTTTTCAAAAATAATTGTTGAAAACCTCTAATGAATAATATTGTTTGAACATTTTTGGTATTTTTGTACAGCAAGTATATTTTAAATTTTGATTCATCGACTCATGTGAAAAACAAATACATATAAATAAATAATATACAAATGTGGCCTGGTTGATCAGAATTAAACAAAAATTCGATGGTATACCATTCTTCATATAAATGAACTAATTTCAGTGTATCACAACCGATAGCCAGTTGACATGTAATTGCTTGTACCGATTCTAATGAACGAAAAGGCTTTGGTAAAAGAAATTCAATAGGATGATATTGATCGATTGAACAATCATTAGTAAATAAACATGAAGACGAATATTGAATTTGAATTGTTTTCCTCCAAAATTATTTGATAACTGATGACTATTTGTTTTTGAACGACATTTCACGTTCTTCTATCTTGGTGAGACGAGTGAAACAGTATCAGTAACCCGCTGCTGTACGGTTGTGTTGAGAAACATAGATGACACACTATACAGTATTTCCACTAATTTGTAATTTGAATTAAATCATTCTTTTTTTTTCTTCTTTTCATTTATGTCTTTATCACACATACGTTCTTTAAATTATTCAAAAATTGATCATCTGAGAATTAAATTTTAATTCTATTATCGTTACATTAACGCATCAAGCACGAAGGAGCCTGCGACAATGTTTTACGAACAGTAGAACACTGTCATCTGTTTTCTCAGCGAAAGCATTGATACAAAGTTTCTTTAAACTAGATTTGAATAGTAAAAACTGATGCACTGGACTTAAGACATTGAAGTCATAGTTAGAGTGGCGATGATAAATTCTAACCACGCAGTAGTAGTCTGCCACAAGAAGACGGTGAAGTCTTGTGAACGTACATTAAGCACAAACTAGTGACAGCTCAAAAAGAAAGTGTAGCACTCCTTTTACATGATGAAAGAAAGCTGCACCATGGGCTTGTATTATTCTACTTTGGATCTTCTCATCTTCATTTTACATCAGACAAGACTAGATGCAACTTTGTTGAGTGATAACACATTTAACTAGTATAGGACATAGGAAAGCTTTAATAGTTAGAGCAACTATCACGTTTCTGTTTACCTATTATCAAAGCTACTAGTACCGATGCCAAGTTGTAGAGGAATGCAGTCTGAAAGAAAATTATAAACAACTAAATAAAAGAAAATGTGTGAGTGCATCATCCATGTTTTATCCTGACGTCATCATGATATCAAAATAACCGCTACCAGTGTAGTCTATTCTGTTTACAGCAAGAGTTAGAGTTGTTTTCAAATGTAAAAGGATTCAATCGATAAATCTTACTTTCTCTCTCTTTTGTATTTTACTTAAGTTTCATTCTTTACCGCCTCTAGTAGAGTTTAAATTAACTCTTCAAGGACAACCAAACTATGGCTGCGGTTAAGCTGGAAAAAAAATTCAAAGAAAGACGGAAAAAAACGTGTAGAATGTTTTTGTTTTTTGCATCTTTAGCACACGGAAGATTTTCAAGGTTTATTTTTTGTCACCATCTTTTTCTGAAGCTTTTAAGACTAAAAATAAGTCATAGTGAATAACATGAAGTGTCAACGTTACATGAGTGTATATTTGATATAACAAAGTTAAGTGTTAATAAAATATATTTTCTTCAAAGAGTTTACTTGGTTAAAATTTAGTTTACCCTATTACTTGAAATAATTGGCAGCTGTTACTTCAAGATTCCCGAGACTGCTTGGAAAAAATATAGACTTGTTAATTGCTAAAAAAAGTATAAAAATTTATTATTGTGATTATATTTTAGATAACAGCAGACAACATCGTATTTACTTTCATATACCACCACAAAATCACCAATGATGCACAGAAAGTGCACGTCGTACAAACGTAATGATTTATTTGTTGTTATCGTTTTGATTTGTAAATTGGTCGAAAATGAATTCATGATTTTTTAACTATGAAAGGTGAAGTCAGTTTGGTTGGCGGCTGCTGTGTGTGCTCCGATGATCAAGGATGGGCAGAAAACCCACTTGTATATTGTGATGGAAGATTTGACGAAAAATTCTGCACAGTAGCTGTGCATCAAGGTTCGTCTATCCATTCTCGTGCTCGGATTGCATTTTTTATGTATTCTGTTCTAATTCTCATGGTTTAGCTTGCTATGGAATTGTTAGTGTCCCAGAAGACTCCTGGTTTTGTGGCCGATGTGAAGCAAAAGACTTTCGAGCAGTACGTACGGCGTTCCCTTATTGTAAATCGGTGTAAAATTACACGTGTTTTTTTCTAGCCATGCCAGTTATGTCCGTCGAAACATGGAGCAATGAAAAAAACAAATACTGGAGGTACCATATGAAGAGAGATAAACTTGTTTTACGTTACTGAGCAACATTATTCATTTTTCTTTTTAGGATGGGCTCACGTTGTTTGTGCACTTTATATACCAGAAGTTGAATTTGAGAATGTTGAAACAATGGAACCAATTATACTAACAAAAATGCCTATTGAACGTTATAAATTGGTAAGGAGAAAAAGAGTAAATAATTTTTAGGATGCATACTCTTGCACAATATCTCTTTAGACGTGTTACATATGCGAAAAAAATGGTGCATCAAAAGAAAGCGCTGGTGCATGCATGACATGTAGCAGCAAAGGATGTAAAACTTCATTCCATGTTTCATGGTATTATTCGACTTTTGAATAAATTAACAATAGTTGAAGTGTCTGTTTTATTTAGCGCACAAACAACTGGATTATTATGTGAAGTTCATGGACAAAAGCCAAAGGATAATGTTAAATACTGCGGTTATTGTGAATCGCATCTTCCCACTATGATTAAATCGGTAACGTATACAATAAGGATACGCCTATATTTTACGTATTACTGAAACTGAGACGAGATATTATTTAACTGCGATATCAATATCACTTGAAATAAAAACGCAGAATTAAAATTTAAGAATCAACAGGGTGATAGGCAAAATAGAAATAAAACATTCGAAAGATATCTTGTAGTTTTAATTCACAAAGTCAACATGTGATCTCTATCTTTTTTTATTTCTAGAAATCTATACGTCAAATTCCACCGTTTAAACATGAACACGCATCACCCGAAAATGGTCGATATAATAAACAACTTTTAACTTCTCGATTTGAAAATAAAAAGGTAAATACTATAACTAGTATTATTCACTTGTTTTATCTACTTGTTTTTTTCTAGAGATTGTTTTCTAAAACAACAAAAAGTAACAGCCATTTATCATCAACAGTTCCTCTGACCATACTACCATTAACGTCTAAAGAATTAGATGAATCAGGAAATGCAGACAAGGAGGAAACGTTACTTGAAACCCAGTCTTCCACAGAATTAACATTACCAACAGCACCAAGCCTCTCCGATTTTGTTGCAGCATCAAAAAAAGACTCTGATACAACATGTGCAACTAGAACGCCTTTTGACTGTGACATTTACAATAGTGATCAATCAACATGTCGTGCGAATCACGATGATTCGACAAATTTAATCCGCAAAGGATCTACAAGTTCATCATCCTCGTGCTCGCCAGCGGAGCAATCCACCAGATCATCTTATCAACGACGACTTCATTCTTCGTCAAGTTTATCGAATAATTTATCAAAAAAACTAAAAAGTACACAAAATCCATCATTAACTGATTTATCACAATTTGTACAATTGACAAAAGAAGAACGAAATTCTCAATTTCTTTCACCTCAACCTCCGCCTCCGCTAACAGCAAAAAAAAGCGACGATAATGTAAATTCAAGTGATAAAAGGTTTGTTGACATTTCAAAGTATTTTTCAAATATCTGGCAACTTATACCTGTTACAACTGTAAACTTAGCATTTTATTCTCAAAGTAACAATGACAACAAAATGAGCTGTAATACATTGTTTCAAATCGTAAGTTTGTTAGACTTATGGCAGAATAGCGAACGGATGCAGTAATTTTGACCGATAGTAGAATAGTTAGTGAAGTAAGATGCTGTAAACAAAATCAGACCCAGAATGATTATAACATAAAAAATGCAGAATTTAGCGACTTTTAAATTGAAATGCATTAGATTTTTTAGAAAGTATACCGGCAGGCTTTGTAAACATCCTACTTTTCTATAAAACCATCCTACTATGTCCTCCTTTCTGGCTTTTCTCCTACTTTTTGCTAATGAACATTTTTAAATGCAAGTTTTTTGACAAATATCATCATTTTCGACCCAATAATGGCAAGTTTTGACATGAGTAGCTAGCATTGAGTCATGTGCAGTTTTTAAACGCAAAACTAAAAAAGGTTCACTTGTGAAAAGTAGGAGAAAAATGTCTTTTCCCATACATAATACCCATTTTCCAGCCATTTTCACAAAATTAAATATGTTTTCTTCACTAATATGGGCTGACGAAGATAAAAAAGCATGTCACCAGATGTAACTTTCAATGCTCTGTTCAACCATATGTGAATTATTGCATTTGGTTAACGGATTAAAATTGAGGAGAAAACCAGTAGGAGACGGGTCTCAAATACAGTGCTTGTCGTAAAGTGTGTGTAAAATCATAAAAAACATCACACAGAGCTCCCCAACGTCTCATTTTGTAGAAAAATGTTTGCTCTACATCTGTAATGACTCAAAAATAGTTTGTATGTCCAGATCTTTGAGATTTGTATCAAAATTTAGAAAAGTAAGAAAACGATAAAACCTATGCCTTTCTCCAATATTTGATTTATAGTAAGTTACATCATTCTAGTATTTTAAAATGTTCTATTACATATAAATCCATACAGAATTGCCTGCTCTACAAAATGAAGTAAGATTTATTTTGGGACCGCCATATGCATGGCTTATATTTAAAAAGTATTGAGAAAAATGCAAATTGACAAATATGAAATATCTTAGTTTTCTATTATTTAGTCCTAGATAGTTAAACATATTATTATGTCTAAATATATGATCTTATAGAGTAAACATTTGTCTTTCAAATGAGCCATGAACGAATCATAGGAGTTTGATAATTTTTCGGAAAATACGAAAATTTGTGAAAATTCAAGGTTTTTCTTCGAATGAGACATAAATAAACATAAAATAAAATTTTTCCCCGGACAGCATGGTCGGTCCTGTGGCGGAGCTTCTCTTAAAAGCTAAAGGCTACTTTACCTACTTTTTGATATAAATCCTACCATAACGGACTTCAAAATCCTACTCCTACTTCTACTTTTGGATTTTTGCTATTACGAAGCCTGATACCGTCAAGCATTTATATGCTAAATAGTATATGACTGTTCCGACTTTTTATTTACGGTGGCTCTCAAAACTATTGAACCAGGTGTATTTTCAGCTTTTCCCTCGAAGATAGTAGCTGCAACCAATCTGAAGAAAGATTTGTATGGCTCAAGGAGTTTCCAATCTGGTCTATGGCAAAGAAAAATTTCATTAAAGTTTCTACGATCTGGGTTTTTGGAAAACCCAAATCCTAGAAAACTAAGCCCCCAAATTCGAGTGATACTTTTTTGTAACAGCCCCATCATGTACAGAAAACATTCCTAAACAACAGTGTGCTGACAAAACTATATCCATTTTATTATATCCAATGAGGGCTACATTTACGGGAAGCAAATAGTCATAGATTACGATCGAATAGGCTTTTTGGATCGATACTCAAATGATTAAAAATTTCAGCATATGGTAGTCTATAATCAACTTTTAAGGCGCAGAAATATTAAAAACTAAATAATGAGTGGTTTCTGATCGGTTCCAGTCGTTATATTCTCAAAAAAGATATAGGACCATTTTCTTGCAGAAAATGTCCCCGTTTCTGTTTTATTATTTTGAACGATTATCTGATGAAAAGAGTGTATCTAGAGTTTCATACGTATTTTATTTTTATTCTAGTGGGGAATTGATGATTAATGAAGATGTAATAGACAAAGATAATGAAAACGTGGAAGAGCAAGAATCCAAACAGGCAACTGAAACAAGCATTATGCAGGAAAAAGAACTGAATGACAAAGAAGAGGAACCGTTAGCAACTCGACGAATGGATAGTGCGACAAAGATCGAGGCACAAAAACAAAAACAGCGGAGATTATTAAGTGATGCCACTACAGCGGTGGTACGAGTACCAGCCGTATCAAAAAAGTGTTCTATTGCATCACCTCCTCAAGTAAAGTAAGTTGTTGTGATTGTGTAATACGAATTTCTCATTTTGAAGGATGTTTTTATTTCTTGTTTTAGAGTTGAAATGAGCGAAGAAGATATTATAAGAAAGCGACGAAAAAACAATCGTTGTTGTTCAAAAGATGGTAATTCCAAAATGCAGGAGCAACCAAGAAAAAAACGTCAGTTATCAACAAATTCAGATACGATTAGAAATAATCGAAAATCAAACCGAAAAGTCTCAACGATGCCTGTGCATAAACAACAACATCATTCAACACTCAATGGTGATGTATTAAGTCGTGGTGGTAAAGAAAAACAAACAAAAATGAATAACAGTAATCATCATAATATGAAACATCAAAAAATAAATAATAATGTGATAGCAATGAATACTAATGACACACTGGAGAGTTATCATGATTCAAACACATCATCGATTTATTATCAATGTGATCATTTTGGAAATCAAATTAATGCAGATATAATACCTCCAAACGAACAACAAGAACATGAAGAACATTTATCAACAGTGACCGGTTTTAATCTCGGTATGCTTCTTTTTATGTATGAAGCATTCCATATGGTATTTCGATTGTTGATTTGCCCATAATATATAGTTCTGGAACCAACCAATTACTTCACTTGATTGTTTTTAGTCTGCACACTGATAATAATCTTAAATGTGCTTTTTTTCTCTTTCAAGGATCGAACAATGATTTTGGTTGCTCTTCGTCAACGAGAATGTTGAATAATCCCACAATAATAAATAACAAACAAATTTCACCAAATCATGCTGTGCCACAATTTTATCCAAAGCGTCCATTGCATGATTTCGTTCTTCCAACAACATCATCACACTTGAATCACGCAAATACACACAAACGGTCACAATCAGCAAATTCGTCATTTGTACCTCAGAGCTTAGAAGAATTTCTTGAGCATGAATGGGAAATGTCGAGTGATTTTATTTTACAACAAACAATTCCATATGATGTATCATCATTATTGTCTTGTTTATATCAATTTCGTACGGAAAATGCATCATTAAATCAAAAAGTTGATGAATTAAAACATCGACGTGATTTATTACGTTTACGTCATTCAAATCTTAAACGACATTTAGTTGAAATATTTAATCCTCCTCAGGTACAAGAAGCAAAAGATAGAGTACCAGTTGTTTCAACTGTCGAACCGATAATATCGCCTAAACATCCAAAACTTGAATTCGGTTTACCACAAGAACAAGAAAAACGATTAAATGCAGATTATGTTTTACAACAACAAATTTTACAGCAAACCGTGGTATCCACTGTTTCATCCACTCTTCCACGTCCTACACCTCAAAACAATAGTTCATCAACAACGGAAGGTTCTCGTCATACTCAGAATTCGTTAACACCAACGTCTTATATCATAATGAAAAAATCATCTTCAAAACAAGCTCGACAAGCAAATTCAATTCTTGAAAATCAACTTCGTCAAAACATTCTGTTAAATAATAAAAAATCAACAAAACTTCATACGTCTGATCAGCAACAAAAAGCTAATGCAGCTGCTGCTGCTAGTTTGTTACAACTGAATAAAATTGCCACAATAACGAATAATCATCCATCTGCTGCACATTCTTCATCCAATTCTATCATAGTCCCTCCAACAACGGACAATACGTTATTGGCATCGTCTAGAGAAAGACGAATTAGTTCATCGAGTTTACCGGGTACTTCATCAACTCACCCACACCACGCTACTCATCATTCAACAAACGTTAACTGCAATCATTCATCATCATCTTCGTCAAGTCCATACGAACAAGATATTTATTTATCAAAAAACTCTCCCCAAACAAATGGGACGAATTTAGAGTACTTACAAGCAATGTTAGCTGCTGGTGGCGGTAGTGGTGGAATTCCTCCAAATTTCTTATTAGCGCCTACATGGAATATTCACGTGAGTTAAAATGTTTTGAAACAGATTTCTGGTCAAAAAAACGTTAGATTCTTCATCTTTGATACAAGAAGCAAAGATCCGTCTTGTTTTTTTAACGTAAATTTTGTAAATTAATTGTTAATTTGTTTTTAGAATTTTGGTTTTGCCAATTTTTCAAATTCATCTATGATAGATGATACTGTATTAAGAAATTTTTGTCCAAATTCAAATTTAAATTCTTTAGAAAACGTTCAACAACAGCAACCACTACATCATCAGAAACAATAGCAAAAATCTAATATATATTAGTTTGTAGAATCTTTTTTTTATACTGATCAATCTCTCTATTAATGTGTTTATCGTTTTTTGTACTAGGGTTTCGAGTTTTTTTTTGCTTTTTTTGCATCAACAGTCAAGTAAAAATCAATACAATGATTAGATTTTTCTTCTTTTGTTTTATTCTCTGTTAGTTTGAGTGTAGCATCTGTGTCCCTCGTGTACATGTACCGTGTGTTTACAGTATATTGCAAAAAAGAACATCGTATATATAAAGCTATTGATGTGTTTGTCACACTCGTTTTAGGGCGTATCATCTCCCACCGACAAATAGTTTTCACACTTAAACATATGTTCGTAGATTTATGTATCTGTGTACTTTACTGTAAACATGTGTACATGTGTGTCGATTACATGATTACATGTGTGTCGAATTATACCTCCACTCTCTCTCTCTCTCTCTCTCTCTCTCTCTATTATTTTCCGTGAAAATATTCGTTTAATAATCTCTTATTCTTATGTACAAAAAAACAGCTGCTAATCGCTAGGCTAATAACATATGTTACTTTCGTCCTTTCTATTGTTCCCCTCTTTCGTGTCTCATTTGTGTTCAAGATAAAGACATATTTTTTCAGTTCTTATTTTTTTCGTCAGTTTTTTTGTCCGCTTTATGTGCTCTAACTTGTATCACTGTTTCTATTTAAAAAATCTATCGTATTGAACAGTCTTTGCCACTGTCGTGTGGCTATTTTTGTTGTAAAACTTACGATCGACTATAATTTAATGTGCTTTTCATTACTGCATAACTGTTCTATTTTACTCTACATAGTATAAAAAGTGATGCTATTTTTTCTTGAGTTTTTTTGCTTTTTCATCTTATCTATTATTGAACAAAATGAATAAAATAAAAACAGATCGACTCATAGAAATAAACATTTAAGTGTATGCATACAAAACAACAATAGTCCGTACTCACTTCAATTTTCTGAAATTTTACAGCACGAATAATTTTACAATATTAAATAATTAAATTCAAATCAATAAGAATACAGTTTTTTTATAATTAATAAACTCTTCATATCATCGCGAGGAAACTAACAGACAGTTAAATTATCGCAAATATTGTCGTCATGATAATTAACGTGAGCTTGACCAGATAAACATATAGAAAAATAGTTTGAAAATGAAGAACTGGGATAAACTGATCGAAAAATCTATACATTATTTGCGATTATATCATTTATTGTTGGTAAATGTATTTTATTTATAGTTACTGAACACAGAATATATAAATTAATCAAAAAAAAACAAAATATTCACATAAACATCGTTGAAATTTATCAAAAATAATAATTCATCCACCTAAAGTTTGCATTTATAAATGTTTATAAGATAAGATGTTTATGTGCACTTAGAATCAAATTAATGATCGACAATCATTTTCTACAGACAGAATCATTGAAGATGCAAGTAGAGGAATGAACATTTGGTGAGCGACAAAATCTATCTCATTTATGAAAAGCTAAAAATTCATCTTTCTCTTTTAGAAATCACATTTGTCACATGGTTCTTGAAAGATCTGCTCTACTGATGAGATGAATCAGATGAGACTCTTTGGTTCTTATGAAATCGAGACTAAGATGATTCTATCATGTAAATCTTCCCTCTGGCAAGAAGAAGAAAGAAGAGATGTGTAGTGTTTAATTCTACACGAATTTGTTTTTAAATTCTCGTATAGAACAGTGGTAATAAGGTGGAACAGTAAATGTTTTTGTTTAATACTGACACTAGATATTGATGAAAAAAGACAAAGATGTTCTTTCTCAGTTCTTTAGTTTAACACTTTCGAAACTGACTCGACGTTGTCTAATGACTAGTCACTGGAAAAATTTTATCTCAATATAAAAAGCACATCTAAATGGGTTTGGATTTACACTTGCAGATTATGTAAATGATGAATATTTTTCTGAGAAAACATTCGGAAATTTGTAAGTTATGTTTGATAGAAAACAAAAATGAGTATTTACAGGAAAAAGCTTTACAAGAATTCTGTGACAGAGATGACGCATCATTTTGGCTCGCTTAGACGCAAGTTTTTTCCATAGAATTTTCTCTTTCTCTTAGACGTGTTTGAGAATGCAAAATTTTCTTTTCAATGTTTTTTATTTCCTCAGATACATCTGAACGCGTTTTCCGCTAATCGAAATGGAAAACTATAGTCTAAACGGAGTTATAGTCACTTTTCGATTGTTGAAATGAGCTCGTCCAGACGCGTTCAAGGCATTTCCTAGTTTCACAGACGACTCTAGATGCAAATATTGTTGAAAAATAATGAGACACGTCTGAGCACGCTCTTTTTTTGTAATCCGATCCTCTAAACACGATTAGAGACCGTTCGTAGGACTATTTTCATCTAAAAAACGCATTCCGGAGCATTTTTTTAGAAAAATGATAATGAAACGCGTCTGAACGATAGTCTCTATGACAAAATTTTCCGGTGAGAAATACAGAGGAAAATGTATTGCTAATTGAACTTGTTCTGATATAAATGTTCGTCGAATATGATTAAAATATTTGACAGTAAAAACACGCATTGATACCTCGATTATCGGATTAATTAACAATTTTGATCAACATCATAGTGAATATTTATGAAATATATTTACTATCATTGAGGTTTCTCTAGAATTATATTCGAAATAATGTACTCGGGCCTATTGTACACACCAAAACGTTGTTTGGTACGTCACTGCCGGTCTATCATAATTTTTCATCCGTAGAGTTTTCTTTATCTATTGCAAAAGATATTGCGTGTTCAATTCAAATCGAACGAATGAAAGAAAGAATGAGAAAAGTTTAAAAGTTTATCTCTTTTCAACCAAATTCACGGTGATAATTGACTCAACAGACAACCAAGTCCATAAGAGCAAAAACTGCTTTATTTTGTCTCAAAATCTTATTTAAAGCATAGCTTATAGCATTTAGGCTGAGTTTAGCAGATGGCCAATAGTATATCTGTTCGATACTTTTAAACAGATTCCTTCTATGCTTTCTCTTAAAGGCTCTCTCTGTCATAAATCTCTTTTGATAACGACAAGTCCGATCTTGTCGAAACTTTCAGAGAATGACGGTCATGTCAAAGTATCGTGAATAAAGCTTTTTGGTTTCATCTACTCCTGTTCCCGAGATGTCGTCATAACAACGGTCAAAATAGAGTATGCCGTGTTTCCCAAAACTCTCATTCAGATTGGGTAGTAGAGTGCTCAGGATAATTCTGTTCCATAAAAAAATGCTATTGCTCTGGAGGAGCTGAGCCGGATTTTTGAAATATTGGATTAATTATAAA
>CAJNOQ010000113.1:0-74403 GCA_905250885.1 Didymodactylos carnosus
ACATAAAGGAAATAAAAATGAATCACTGAGACTAATATCGTTGCGAAATCTTTGTATTCCGGATAAATATGAAAAATTGCGTACAGGAGAAACTTTCTTACAAGTTCAAAGTTCAGGTAAGAGAAAATCTTTCGATTTTCTTATTCTTAACTGCGTTAATTTCCCGTTCAGGATATGTAGTACTCGTGCCAGAACACGGGCTTCGTTCTTGTTTAATGCTACAGAAGTCCATGTAACGGCAACTTTAAAGTTGCACCAACGTCACAGGCCGGTGGAAAACCTTTTTACAGAATTCTTCTCATTTTTCGGTCTATTCCATAATAAACTATTACCATTCGCGTTTGTCTTTTTTTAATGGAAAATCGAAAAAAAATAGGCACCCAAATAAGACGCACTAAACTATGACACACTAAAATGAGAATGCACCCAAATGAAACACGCTAAAATGGGAACGCACTCAGATGAGACGCGCTAAAAAAACACGCACTAAAATGCAACGCACTCATGTAATGCAACGCGAATGTAATGAAGGGTACAGAGGAAAAAACGTAGGGACGTCATCTACTACGGCTCATCAATTTCTCAATAATTTAACTTTCACGTTATTGAAAAAGTGACCGCTGCACCATATTATTGTTAATATAGTGTACTAATTCACAAATCGAGTTATTAAAATATTATTAAGGGATTCCTACATGTGATATTTTAGTTTGTCAAATAAAATCGAAATTGGTCAGTTACATGAAGTATGGATGGATGAAAAATAACAACTTGCTACTCTGAAAGCGACATGTCATTATAAGATGGATTTTCGATTTCTTATCTAAAATAAAGAAAAAAATATATAACTGATTCGAGTGAGATACTAAAGTGATTATCTCATGGCTTCTAAATTATCTAGCAGTTGGAAACCAAAACAACTGTGAAGCAATGGCTAGTGGAAACAGCTCTTCTATTACGCTTCCCACGCTTAGCTGCATTGGAGTTTCCAAAGGATATTTTGATGAAAGAATTAGAATAGATGGTGGTGACCAGTATTGGGTATATATATCGTTTGTTCAAATGGTCAAATTTTGTCTAAATAATAAATCCCACTAACTTATTTTAAAGAATAATATTTAGATAAGTTCACAGATAGAACTTAGTGAAAAACCCACAAAAACCGGTATGGTGCTGTATGTTATTTATAATTCTGACTATATTCAGATTGATCTCTAACGAAGACATCAAAGAAGAGGCATTAGGACTTGTTGTTTAGTCTAATTAACCTAGTTTTCTTGACAATGCCGATAAAATCAAGATGAAACGACTTTATGTAAGTTGAATACGAATACTTAGTTTTGAACTGATCTTTCAAGCTAAGTTCATATGTTCGAACCTCTATTCTTACAAAATTGATCTGGTGTTTTTCGATAGTCATACTTTAGATTACTATCCATTCTGTTTGAACTCTGACGCTTATTAGAATAATTCGATCCCTCTTGAATGAGGAGATTTCAGCAACTTAGCTTTAAACTTACCCGGATACATCATCTTTCTCCACGGTAGTTCAAGCTACTCAGTCGTACATCACAAAGCTGTTACCAGCATTGCACAGTTATTTATACTGAAATTATTGAGGAACTAGAATATTGTCGTGTTTTACACTTCGAATTGAAATCGACAAGAATACTTCTGTGAAAGCTAGCGGACATACTACCATCCAGTATGAATAGAGCACATATTATTCAATTGAATAACAGATTGAAAATAAGTACTTAATCAAACAGGGAAAATAATAACGTTTGATTCAAGACAGAACACATCATCAAATACTAATTTCCATGAAGAATAATGCTGCACGGTTAATAATTCATCAAAATAATTTGTTAGTTCATCAGATTATCGTAGAAATTTAAATTTGAATTACAAACGAATTACACTCTTTAACCTGTCTTTTACTTGCTACTGCTAAGGAATCAATACTTTCAACTGTAAATCTATCATTAAAACCTAATTTTTTCGTCAAATTTTCCTCAAATACGATACAAAATCATCTTATACTTGCCACCTCAAGGAATCAATAAGTACTAAAAAAGAGTAATTGATCTGGAGATAACAATTCATTTTATTACAGCCATCTGAGAAAAAGATGAACAAAAGATATAACAACAAATTAGAGAAAAACTATGATAGGGTTTTAATTTTTTCTACACATTCATCGAACAAATCTTTATAATCTTCATGTGTACGTATTAATAGTAAACATGCTGTTCTATTAGCACTAACAGCACTGCCCAAATCTTCTTTGGATGGTACATAAACATAGGGTATATTTGCTTCTTCACACACAACAGGCATATGAGAATAAATATCAATCGGTGTTACATTTCCAGCGAAAACAACCAAACCTTTTTCACCACGTCGAATATATTTTTGTGTCTCTCGCAACCCTAGACGTAAATAATTTTTATGTTTTGAGGCTTGCTTAATACATTTAAATAACTTCTTAGCTACTTTTTTCGAGGCCACCGGATTTGCTATGGGATTCATGAATTGGAATTTATCTTCATATGATCGACCATTCTCTTCTTTATTATCATCTTCTTTAATTGTGGTATTAGCAGGAAGTGTATCCATATCTTCGCCGTCATCTTTATTTTCACTTTTTGTGCGCTTTTTTTCCTTCATTCTTCTTCTTTCAAAACAATTAGTACAAAACAATTAGTACAAAATATCTAGAACAAAAGTCAGAGGAGATATATATGATTTGCAAGATGATTAGAATAAACTCCACGATGGAAAAGTTGCAGCTGTTGATCAGTATAGTTCAGCTCTTTCAATCTTAGAGTGAGAAAAGTTGGATATCTTCAGGGTTTCGAAGATTCAAGTTGACAGAAAAGAACGTCATCTGTTTAGCGATTATCGATCCGTAGTTATAGGTCTTTGAATGAGTGACGAGAGGATAAGTGATAGATAAAAACGTTCCATAGTCGTAAAGCAGACGTTGCATTGAGCAGTGACGGATACTTTTAACGAAGAAGATCATTCATTTGAACAAAGTACACAGACACTTTGAAAGTGAGTGTACACTGCTGTTAGCAGAAGGAAAACAAAAACGACCGAATGCAGTTTTGTTCATCTTGACTGTTATACGTTGTTGACTCGTTCATACATGTTTAGATAAAAAGTCCAGGTAAACTATAGAAGCCAATCAGCATAGAAGCCAGTATTAAAGTACTTGATCGGCAAAGCGACATAGGGAAGGTTATTTAACACTTTTTCACTGGCGATCCACATTCTCTCCATGTAAATTTTTGTTCCATGTTCATTAATTTTCATATTAGTGCACTTATTCCTTTCATTTCGCGATCGCTTTTCCCAATTTAGAGAAGCTAATACTGGTCTTGAGCTTTACATCTAACGACTAGTAGTGGATTAATAGTCCCATTGCCTTTTTGTCTTGGTTTCTAGTGCGCTTTTTCTCAGCACTTTTCCCATACAAAGCAAACTAAATATTTTCTTAGTACTCTGTCTCCCTGTAAACAAAGTTTGAGCATTATTTTATTTACTTTAGGTTAAAAATGCCTAGAAAGAAAAAGCGTCTACTGTTCGTGAAACGAAAAAATCATACTGGTGTGAATAATTCTGGTATCAGAAAAATGAATTCTAAACAACCAGTAGTGCGCGTTGTTGATTTTCTTTCCAATCCGTTCAATATTCCATTTAATATCAAAGATTATATCATTGTTGACACAACTATTGATGATGAATTGATGAACAATAACAATTCTACGATAATCAATTCTGAAAATCGTCTTGATGGTATAAACGGTTTCATGAAACGTAAACTTTAATAAAACGTCTTTTTCTTTTAGAAAAAAATACTATGACTGTCGAGGATGCATCAAAATTCAAACAAAAATCTCAACCGGATAGTGCGACATCGCTGAATGAATTATTTAGTGTCAAGAAAACGCTGAACCGTCTACCACACACTGAAAATACCCAAAGTAGGGCAGTTCTCCTCGAGGTGTTCAATTCAACTTATCAATTGATTTGATTTAGCTAACAATCATGTTGAACTGAACGGAATGGAAAAGAATATCAATGAAAAAGAAGTATGTGTAAATAAATTTTCTTTTTATGGATTCGTTGTTCTTCCAGTGAGCATCTGCGATCGTTTAAAAGAGTAAATAATGAAACACATAGCTCTTATTACTCAGAAACTGGTCATAAATTAACGTATTTGATTAAGACAGTTGTATCAACAACATGTACTCGAAATAAACCGTCTGTGATTGATCATTGAGAAAATCCAAAGTTTTCTTACATTTTCATTTGTGAAAGAATGATCAACAGAAATGTACAAACTTTCTAATTTTAGCCTGAGACTCAACCGTCATCATCAGCAACGGCATATACGCAAGGTACAAAATCGTACACATCCACTGACAATAAAAGTGCACACATAGTTGTCGACGATGACACCGCTACAGAATCAACTACCACCATACCCACCACTATATCTTCGCATGTGATTATCATTAATAATACAAATCAAATTAATAATACTTATAACAATTCAATTGTATATCTTCAACAATAATTCCAATATATATATTATTACATTTGTTAGTGTATTTTCATATACTTTTGGTGTTTTACATTTTTTCTATCAAACATCCAATTTTGTATTTGTCGCTCTTTTTGTTTTGTTTGATAGTTGCTAAAAAATGTGTTTTTCGAATGTAGAGATAATAGGGCTTTTCTCTATTAGAGCAGATAGAATCTCACCTTTTTTCTTACTTAACCGATCAAAAAACTGAATGATACAGAAATTAATGATTTTTATGTTGAGCAAATATCATTTTGCTTCGTATGTAATGCATTGAATGTACTTTTTTTCGAAAATGAAAGAATGAATACTCAGTGTATATGACAACTATTTCTTTCAAATATGCGGAGAAACAAATGATTTTATGAGTATTACAATGAGGTTTGCATCAAATTTTATTGTACAATTATTTTTCTCATTAAATGCTAATAATTCTCAGTTTATTGATTACGTTCAGTTGTGTAATTTAGAAAATGAGTTGCGGTAGTTAGACTCGATAACAACATGCAGAAGGTGGCGTTTTATTCAATTTGTGGTGTGCAAGAACATTTATGATCGTCCGAAACTAAGCTACGAAACATTATTGCTTTATACGCTTAGTTGAGTACACGCATATTGTAGTTCGTAAATATGGTAAGGTGAATTAATATTAAACTCTTTCGATGTTTGGTGACAGAAAAACGTCGAAGCACTTGGAGGGCTAACACGGATAACTGCAATTCGAAATACTATATATCGAACAGTATATTCTATTAAAAGCAATTTGGTGTACATATACGTAGTTTGGGGACGAAATATCACTAATTCCGTGTCACGATTTTCAGGTAACGACAAGAAACTTTCACGATTATTGAAAAAGTTTCAGATAAGCACTTTTCTCGATTGCCCTTTTTGTAAGACATTTCCGTGTATTTTTTCGCCTTTCTGTATATTCTGTATAGGACGGCAAATAGTATCTCCTTAAGAATTTTTCACACAGTAAGGCGTATATCAAGCCCTAATACATTGCTGTATCTATTGCGAGGTTAGGTTGAGTCTGCATGTGTATTAAATAGGGAAAACAATGTCGAATATAGGCATATTTATGCTTTAAATGAAGCTGAGCTTATGAACTATCAACAATAAGATTAAAAAAGAAACTATTTAAAGCGGCTCCTCCCACCTCTAGAAATTTAATTGATCGTCCAGAATTAGTTTCGAGATAAATGCCTACCGAGTGAAGTAGAATGAGGAGCACTGGCACAAAGTAGATATGCTGGCAGTATAAGAAGGTTGAACCACCATAAGCAATAAGTAAAGAGCTTCTAATTGTATGTGAGTTTTATCAAACTAAAACTATTTACCAGTCTGTCATATTCTGCAGATTCTGCTAATACGTCTGAATCATACGTCAAGGCATTATTCTATACTACAATCAGAACAGAAAAACGGATAGCTTTAACTATTGAGTTGTACACACCACGACTCATGCTCGTATAGTCTTTCTTCCTTTTTGTCCGAAAAAAAGTATGTGAAATACATTGAAGTTCTTTTATTCTCTTTTGATTTTTAATGAATGCGTAAAATGTTGATCTATTTAATAATCCAGAACTTCTATTTTTCCACTGATTCTTTCTTAAAATTCATGATTTTCACTCTTTTTTTGTATTAATTCCACAAATATTTCAGCGAAAAAAGCAGTTCTAATCGAAAATTTATCTTTTCCTCGTCTAAACGAACTTTATCTTCAGTAGGTTTTGAAACTGGTTCTAAATCGCATACCACCATGCTAAATAATGCCATGGGGATTGTCGAAGAGCCGACTTACCTTTCATTTGTCCATCCATCCACAATTACTGAGGAAAGGAAAAAGATTAAAAAATAATTATTTTTTTGAATAATTTTCACAATAAATGTACACCAGTGGCTACGAGCATTTATCGAGGCTCCACAAAAGCAAGTATGTCTAGAACCTTATTTCCTTCTTTACTCGATCTTAACACATTACTGATAGCAGAAGATGATTTCAGAGTCATATATTCATATTTTGACCCCATAAAAATATTTTCTAAAATATTCAAGTTGGGTATTAACAAAAGTGTTATTGTTAGACGTCTAGAATAAAGGTCTGCGGGACAGTCCCGGTCTCATCCGGGTCCCGTGGGACTTTTTACGGGCCCGAGACCTAGAGGTCTGCTGGACGGTCCCGGTCCTGCGGGATTGTTCCGGTTCCGTGGAACTTTTAATAGGACCGCGATCAGGTTTTTTTGAAAATAGTCTTGTATGCAGTTAAAAAATTTCTTTGAAAAAATATTAATGGGACCACGGGACCGGGACCAAAACTGAGTTCTTTCCACGGGACCGGGATCGGGACCAAAAACGTTTGGTCCCGCAGATCTCTAGTCTAGAATCTTCATTCCAACAACAAATCACCGAAAAGCATATTTCCATCAAGAAAACAATATTGAAAATTAATCAAGGTGATAATGGTAGAATTATTGATAATAATGAGACCGCATTTAAAAGTAATAGTTATATTTATAAAGTACGTAAGGCTAACAACTGAAAGGCTTTATATTTTATTCAATTTCGTTTTCTTCCTTATATTAAGGGATGTTTTGATGTAATAGAAAAAGTAGCATCAGAATGGTATGATAAATTCGAAAATGATATCATTAAAACATTTAATATAAAGAAAGTCGATGATGAAATATTCCGTGACAAACATTTGTTTCTTGATTGGGTAAGAAAAAAGTTAGAAAATTATGTTGTTAAAGTAGCTGATACACAATCTTTAACCAATACCAATCAGATCGAAGAATTTATATACAAAATAAAAAGTCGAATGGAACCATACATTGCTGATACAAATATTTTAGACGATATACTTAATATATTACGAGAACAACTCAATTACCTCCATTCTGAAGTTCAATGTCATTCGAAGATGTTATTAGAATTTCAAGAGAGCAATCGAATGCTTCTGAATGAAAAGTATTTGAATGCAGCAAGAAATTTATCATACGATCTAAATCTATGATGTACAGGCATTACACAATACTACCAATTATTCAGCACGTTTATCCGAGCTTAAAATATTGGAGTGATTTTACAAACAAATTAGCTGTATTAAAAGATGCTGCATTTCAGAAATTCAGTAAGTCTTCAAAGTAAAAATATATATTCTCTTTTTATAAACATAGTTTTCTAAGTTAACTCCTATTTAATATTCATTTGTGTCTATCGAAATGAGTGAAAGAACGATACAGATTGCAGAAATTTCCTAATTTTGGGTAGAATATGGATCGAGTTTTTCGACACAATTCTGTACGAGATACGGAAGTTTTAAAATTCATAATAAACTGATGGTTTTCATGTTTTGCGATGAAATAACGTAAAATGTTACCTGTAAAGTAGAGCGGGTGATTATTTAGTAGATTCTGCTGTAAAGTAAATTAAATATTTTTCTATGTATCTATCAACGATAGATCAAAATCAAATCATTTTAGAAGTTAAGTGTGGACCTTTTCTCGCAGGAATGAAAATGAGTAATAAATTCGCATGCTTCGGGAATTTGTATTATTGAAGAAAGAAACTATGAGATATCGTTTGTAAGTGGTAAAATTTAGAAGTCTATTTTACGCTGAAACTAGAAATGTGATGAATGTCCGTTACCTTGTCGTTTTCATACGTCTAAACTAGGATCAAAGAAAAGTATTATAAACGACTCATAGAGAGATCAATTATGGTTATATTATTTTTTTATAGATCAACAACAACAGAAGCAAATTACTTATGAAGATATATATGAAGATGAAGATATTCAGAAATTTGTTTCAAAAATTAATAAAGAGCTACCAAATGGCGTCCATATATTGTCATTTCAAGAAATGATTAAACAACGAAATCTTGAAATTCATGTTGGTTATACCGACATAATAGATCAGCGAAATTTATTAAACAAATGTAAACAGTTTGATTTTGATGACTATAGATATGGCACAATGATCAGAACAATATTGTCCCAACTGGAAATAAAAGAAAAAAATCATGAACTAAAATCTATTAGATGAAAACAGCTTATGTCTCTGTTAAAGTTTTGTTGTTTTTATTGTAAATAACAGTAAAGAGTGATAATGATTAAAGAAAAACTCTCACTATTTTATCAATTCTCCATCAAATATTTAACTTCATCGTGGAAGGTTTTACGGAAACGCCATTTGTTTCGTTTTTCTGACTGTTTTAAGCATAGTTCATAAGTAAACTGGCAGCTAAAGATAATTGGGTGAACCATCAGAAAGTCCATCAATAGTAGTGATTAAATTTAAATTTTCCCTTTATTTGTTATGTATCAGTGGCGGTGAAGAGGAAACTTTTTTCTTGCGTTCTATCTCCAGTATCTGCGGTAACCGGGGCTGTTTTAAATACAGTAAATAATTGAGGAATGTCAAAGCTATGTATATATTCATATCCACGTCATATATTTTACTTTTACAGGAAAAAACAGATTATTTTTACTGTTACTTGCTTCTTTTTTAGATTATCGTTACCACATAAATATTTGTGTTGAACATATTTATTGTATCAACATAATAATGACTCCGATATTGTTCATCTGATGGATAAAACAACTGGTGGTCTCAAATTATATTCAGCGTCCTATTCTTTCCACTCTCCTCCTTCTTTTCCTTCATAACTAATCGAGCCAGATTTTAATATCTTATATTTCATTTCATATCTGTATTGATTCGAATACGTTTGTGTATACTTATTCAGGAAAGCGCATTTAGTCACATGTATAATATATTTTATTAAACAAGCAAATTTAGATGACATCTTTCTTGTAGTTTTTAGATTAACAGGAAAAACGAAAGAAAGATGGTCCACAAAAAAAAAGTAGAAAAAGTAATGGTGAAACTGAAGTTACTCTTTGTTTTCTCTCGTTCATTATACCATTTTTATATCTAAGATACAACCAATAAATTTAATAAACATTTTATTTCTCTTCTGTGTTGTAATCAGATCGTTTTCTCAGTTATGTGTTTAATTTTCAAAAAAAACGAAAGACGTTAAAATAGCTCACATGTAAGGAGAATCTAGAACAACAAATAAATCTGACAAAATAAAGTATAAGTAATTTTAACAAATTCATGGAAAAGAATATTAAAAATATTCTGCTGTTTTGACTTTTTTGTCATCTACTTCAATAATTTATCTATTCGTTCTATTAAATCATCGACTGAGTCAAATAAATTTTCAATAGCAGTTCTCGCTTGACGATCCTGGCATAGTTTTGAGGTCAGTGTCGTCATTGTTCGTCTAAAAGCAAAACATTCACTAATAATACCGCGTATACGTGGTATACATCATGCCGCAGACGTTCTGCAAAACAGTAGTTAAGAAGCTCATAGAAAGTACTGAAAGCTGTTTGTATTATTACAAAAGCTTTCTTAAACATGATCATTTATTTGTAAACAACGACAAAAAAAGAGAAGCAAAGAGTCAAGACACAACAATTTGTCATGTTTTGGGGAAATTAACTAATTGAATGTGGACACAAGATTAGATAACAAATAAATAGAGAAAGATAGTTAAAACGAGTGGTGCATAAGAAATCAGTTATTGTAAAGTTTCTATCGTTGCTTTTCACACTACATTTGAAAACTAAACTTTTTCTTTCTTGAAATCTCTATGAAAGGGTGCATAACAGGTTTTATTACAAAGTGTTACTGTTCAGTAAATTCAGATTTTATTTTAAAATAGTAACTAGGACTATCACAATCTCAAAATATGATCCTTACTCAACAGTTAATGTAGTGCTGGATATATTGAAAGTTATATTATAGTAGAATATATGACACGATAATGAATCAGCTGATATAGAAATTCTTCTTCAAGTCAAATTGTTATGAGTTTGTAGATGTTCTAATTTTGTCCGTTTATCGTTTCACTCAGTCGACTTTCCAATCTATGCGCAGCATACTTGGCATCTATTTTTTCTTTCTTTCTTGTCCCGTTGCAGCGAAATGAATGGATTGCGAAATGGAGTGAACAAAAATCTGTTTCATCACTAGTTGTTCAAGTGAGTAGTATCGTTATTCATTGACATTAAATCTCTTCATGGTGAGAGATACTCAGTTTTATTATATACTCATAAACAAGAGAGATGAAACACATATTTCATAAATAAAGATACATTAAAAAAGTAATTATTTACATAGAAAGTTAAAATAAATCGATACAATAGGAGAAAACATTGCAGAAGATACATTGCATGTATGAGAATAAGAAATTAAAAGCAGACGGAGAAAATGTAGAAACATTTTAACTAAGCCTAGTCGAATTGGTTAGAATATGAATAATCAAAGTAATTAAATCAAGTGAAATTAGAAGTTGGAAAAGAGAGAAAGATGAAATAAATATAGTAAACAAACCGGAATGTAGTACCCGCTTCGTGAAGCAATGAGACAAAATTCGTTGTAATATTAAATTACAAATGGAAGATCAAAGTGGGCTAAATTGTAAAGAGAACAAATCAGATTAAGGTTGTTTGAAGGTAATAAATTAAGAAAAAGAAAACATCACTGTTTTGTTTTTGATCATGTGTAGTCAAATTAACAGAAAAAAAGAAAGGTGAGTTAAAAGTTAATATTGCACAAAAAACAAAATATCTGCACTCGTAGAAAAGACAAACATGATGTGATCTACTTTTAGTGAAACATGCATTGTAATGTGCGTATAATAAAAGAAATGTGTACAACGTTGTTTTTTAAGAAGAAAATCAAAAACTTCGACTAGATCACAAAAATATTCTCTGCAGAGGAGCGAGTAAAGGGAAATGTATAGGAAACACTTAATTATGTATTCGATAATCATCTTTTGGTTTAATGAACATATAACATTGTTTACAGACTCGAACTGGTTTATAAATTTTCATTCGTGGAATTTCGGTTTCATAACGGCTACATCTACAAGAAAAGGTAGGAAAATTATAAAAAGAATGACTGAATGACACAACAAATTACCTCGCACAAAATAATTGGCCACCTAAAGAAGAAAAACGCAGAGAAATATTTTTTGCATTATTATAAAAATTCGCAACTAACTTACAATTTCGACAATGATGTTTTCGTTGTTGAAACGAAAAACGAATTGAACAACCTTTACAACTATCAAAGGTTTCATCTTTTACCCAATGGTCAGCTTGAGTACGTCCTGGATTATCGTTCACAATCCAACTAAAGACACGACCATGAAAATCACCGATATATAATACTTTATGGTCTCTATTTAGAGAAGAAATACAGTAATAATATACAATAGGTTTTTCTAATATTTTGAAGAATATTTACTTCGAGATTCCAATAGCGGTCACCGGAGCTGGATTCATATTTTCTTTTCGTTCAAATGCTGTATGCATCGTTAATTTACTTCGAAATATTAGATGTCTTTCCCATTTGTAACCTAAACAATTGTATAATAAGTATGACAAGTTAAATAACAACATTTTCTATCTATACCTTCTTTCAAGTCTAAATCTGGTTTTGTTTTAACATTGGCGACTATTATGGGCTTTACATTATCTGCTTCATTGATTTCTTTTTCCGTTACAAGAATAAAATTATCGCTATTATCTGGATTCGAAATAGTATTTGGACTTTGAGGATGAAATGAATTTTCATCAATATTTTCTTCATCATCCGATGTTGATCTTAACGGCATTCTGGTAATATTATTGTTTGCTGTTGTAGCTGTTGAAATATCGCCATCATCCGAATCAGCGTCACTATCAATCGATTTTTGTTGTGTATTTGGAAATGAAATTGATGCTTGTCTATTTCTTGGTTCAGATACATTTATGATACTTGATTGTGAATCGTGATGATCTTCAGCTACTTGATCATATCCGATGCTCCACATCTATAATGATAATAAAAAATCTGTTTATTCTGTATGTGAAATTGATCATATTTCAACTTACACGAACAACACCATCTGAACTTCCTGTTATAATTACGTTTTCATTATCCCATTCATTCAACTAAAGTCAAACAATTTGGATTTTAATTCTGTATCCTTAACGATCATTTCATCTACTTACCTGTGACATGGCTAAACACAAAATACTCTGATTTCGGCTAAATGCCATGGTGTTAATTGATGCTAACAGATCACCATTGATTGACCAAACATATAGAAAACTACTAGCAGCACTAGCTATATCACCCTATCAAAATAATAACAAGACTATATTAAACAAAAAAAATCTCATATATATCAATACTCACTGTTAATTCATTGACACAAATACAACTGACTGGTCCTGCGTGATTGTGCAATTGTCGAACAAAATTTAAACGATTTAAATCCCTAGAAAATATCAGCATAAAAATTAATAGAATAAAACATTTTAATACTAATCCCACCATATAATACATGTTTGATCTTCAGAACCCGAAATGAGAATACGAAAGGCTTGTGATGCCGTCAAACATGTCACAGTATCAGTATGTCCATATAAACGAGTTTTCAAATGTAAACGTTTGTGTCGGCCTTTACCCATTTCCCAAATATTGAGAACCTAACAAAACAAAACAAAAAAGACATATAATTCAATCTAAATATCTATGATTTAGCTGATAGATTTCAGTTATAAAAGGTAATTTTGTACCGTATTTGTTCCAGCTGTGACAACATATTTTGATGTCGGACACAAAACATTCGTTATTCGTCCATCTTGCACCAATTCATAAATCATTAAGCTCTGAAAAGTACACAAATTTGAAATAACTAATTTGTTAATGATTGTTGTTAATTACTTTATCTGTGTCAAGTGATTGAACTCTTAAACTTTCATCGGGATAATTCCATGATATGCAGCGTGTGTAGTTTGGCGGTATCAATGCTTTAAATTGTTCAACAGCAATAACTGTTTTTTCACTAGCAATGATTGTTCCAACAGCAGAACGTAATTCTAGAACAAGGAAAAAACACCATGGTAAAACTCTTTAACTAGAAAAAAGGCATAGCATACCTTTTATAGCCACTTTAGATGGTCTTAAATTGTCCACATGATTAAAAAATAAACTACGATCAGTTCCAACTGAATCCATTAGTGCACGATTAAGTTTTTTTTGTGGATGAGGTCGTTTAAAAAGCTGAAAAATAATTTTTTACAGTAAACAAAATTTTCTATTCATATGTATAAAGTAAAGTACTTGTTTCGGTATTTGTCCAAAATTATTTATAAAACCAACGATCTGTCAATAGAAAAAAAGTTGAATTTAGATCAGACAAAGAAATAATAAGTTTCATTAACATACAGCAGAACGTTCGAGCGGATCTTCAATATTGTCGATATCAACAGCACCTTCATAAAACAAATGATGAAAGGCATTTGTTGCATCTACAGCCGCTTGTCCTTGCTGTTTATAACCAAATATTAAATCAATCCATTCGTTGATATGAGAACTAACATAATCACTTTCAAGTGCCTAAAATTAGAGAAAATTCTTATAAAAACGAAACCGTTACACTCGTCAGTCGCTCCTTACCATTCTATGAATACGAATAAATTCTCTTGCATCACCTTTAGCCCATGTGGGAAGCAATACGTCATTCAAAATGAGACCATTCTGCTTTTTTCCTAATAAATAAAGAAATAAAAATGATCATTAAAAGCACAGAAACGTATCACTTTAATATCCTTACCTAAGTCAAATTTATTTATATTCAAAAGAAAATCAGGTAAATAGAAAAATTCTGGAATTAATTCTTTAACATCGGCCATATTGTTTTTACTAGCTGATAACCACGTATCACGGATACTATGAAACATACGGTCAGCTAAATCGAAATGACCACCCTAGAAATAAATAAACAACATCAAAATTTTGCTGCAACTATATCTCACTTGATTAGCAAATAATGTACAGAAAAACTGGTGCAAAGAAAACATACTTGTAATCTCAGAAACACTTGTGTAAATGGTTCTGTACGAACGAGATAAGATGCAATAATCATTGCAGAAGAATAATGTGTCCCATAATGGTATGCTGGCGTTGTTCCTGGAAAACAAGAGATTATAAAATTTGCCTTGATAATCAATAAGGATACATCTCCCTCTTTTTTCATCTTCTTGACAAATCGAGAGCGCAAGTCAGTTTAACTTCAAATTCATATCAGAGTTAGACCATTGAAAATGAAAACCGACGTATTTTTGCTTCGGACTTTCTAACATGCTCTTCTATGAGTTTTCTACAAAACTTAGATTTTCATTGGAGTACATTATGATCTTTCGAAAACTTCATTTGATCAAGTTCAAAATTTTATCACAAACACATGGAATGGTATCTCAGAACGATAATTTTGTTTTTTCGTTTTCTGTCTCGAGATATAGAAAAAATGGTAAACTGTTTTTGGTTTTGATAACTAACTCTATAACATTTCAGGTATCAAAATTTTGTTTCTGATCGGATGAAGTTTTCAAGAGATCGTAATGTACACAGATATGAATTATGAATGCTTTGACTATTGGGGGTGACATGAGGCAGGTCATTTTTTTCAGAGCATTTGCGGCAATGCTTATATCTTTTCAAGAAACGATTGGAAAATTTTAGACAGCTCATTATGAAGAAAACATCTTATTCCATCCAACGGTGAATAAGAAATATTTTCGAAGGTACTGGAAAGGAGAAGGCAATTTCGAAAACCAAAAAAAAATAAGTTTTTTCAGCTTCTTCTTGAGCAAAATCGAAATTTTTTTTTCAAAAAGTGATACCCTTAACACAGCAAGAATAAATACCTGTCGGATCATCCCATTCTACATAACGCTTCTGAAATTGTACGAGACGATCAGTTGTCTGAGCACCCATTGGTTTCGATAGATCTCGAAATGTAGATGGATTCGATAAATTTAATTCCTTAGGATAAATAACAGATTAGCATCGTTGAAAGAATTTATAAAAAATTATTTTAGCTTACTTTTGAATCATAATCGGCCAATATCCAAGGAAATACTAAAATTAAAAGAAAATTATAGTTTACATGTAAATATAATAAAAATAACTATAATTCACCTGGATATTGCATCAGATCATTATAAGATCTACCAGCGAGTGTATTTAAATACATTAAATATTGAAAATTACTTATTTCACCACGTTCCCATCGTTGAGTCACTGAACGTTCACCCATCAATGTTCCAATGAAACTAGTACTAAAAGAAATTTAATAATAAGTCTTTTAGTAGTAAATATTGTTTAAAATAAAAGAAAGACATATTATATCTATAGTTAAATTTTACAAGTAGTAGTCTCCTGCCCAGTTCAGATTCGGATTTTGGTTTAAATTGACTAAGACAACTGTCTAGTCTCTAATAAACTACTGAAAAATAAAATAAACACCTTAAGTTATTTAAAATTTCATTCAACCATCTTTCATTCTAAAATAAGAGACGCATATTCAAGACCTACACCATATTAAATCTTTAAAAGACTATGTGACCCTATTTTGAGTGATATTATGAACATTATAGTCTTATCCATTAAAAGCTCTACTGAGTGATTATATTCTATATAGATTGTGTAGAAATTTCAAGTTCAAGTAAAAATAAATTCATGCACTGAATAATGCTTTATAGTTGGCGAATAGCTAATATTTTATTCATTTATGTGATAACTATCAATTGAGAAATACATGCAATAAAATACTTAAATGCTTACATTTGCTTTCTTTTTCGAAGACTGCTAAAAGATTTTTCTCACCCGATTTTATGTACGATTAGAAAGATAGAAAGATAGAAAAATAGATATATTTGATTTTTACATACCCTTGTTCGATATTAATACTACGCCGTTGTCCAGATACACTATGTTGAGCAGAATCAGTTAATTCAGTTGCCGAATTTAATAAACGTTGATAAACTTTATTTCTCTCTTTACGTTGAAATACCAGTAAATAATTTCGTCCATCGGCTGAGAATAATTCAAGTGCTATAGGCTATAAACAAACAAAAATAAAAAAACATATATTAAAGCTGTGATGATAATACGAACAACCACACAGTAACCTGTAGTAAATAACGTCGTTTATGAACTTCTTTGATATCTTCATACGCAAATTTACTACATCTTAACAAAACAAAAAATATCAGATAATTTAGTCTGTTGACCGTGTACTCAACAGAAAAAGAGATAAGAACAAAATTTATAGAACAGCAACATACTCTTTTTGATATATATTTTCAATAGCAGTTGACGAAGATTTTGGTATTAACGGTTCATATTCATTTTTAATCGTTTCTAAATCAGTTATTTCATTTTTATCTATGTTGTATGTAAAACCTTCCAGTATGTAAAAATATTCACGACCAAATATTAAAATTCCTATAAAGAAATTATAGAATAATAGAAAAAATATATTTTCATTTTTTTAATCTTATTTTACCTTCTGTTGAATCTAAACCTTCAATTCTTGCACACCGAAAGGTGAGTACAATCTAAATTTATGATAATATATAATATTTGAAAGAAATAATATTTAGAAAATGAGTAGATACCTTTTCATCATCTTCTAATAAACGTAAAACACTTTGATTGTTCGGTTCTATTTCAACTGTTTCTGAAGTACTTGTTGGAGTTTGTTGAACATCAGTATCTACTTCATCTTGTTCTAAATTTTCTAATAATGCATCATCTTCATCATCAGTGGATGGTACTACAGCCGTTTCTGAATTCGCTTTTCGTTTTGTTGTTGTTGCTAATAGTGATGACACAACTATATCTTGTTTATTCTTATCAACCCATAAATCAATTTCATTTGGAGAAATTTCTAATCTAGATGAATCGATTGTTGTCTCTTTTGGAGTTTGAGATGTTATTTCAAATGATTGTTGTTGTACTTGTTGTTTTTGCTGTTGTGTATTTGTTAGCAATAAATGTTGTTTAGAATTGATTTGTCGAAGATAGTATTCTTTACTATCGAATGATACGGGTGGATTAAATTTACGTCCCGGTTTTTGAGACATATTATCAATTTCAATGCGATATGGATAATGTTTATAAAATTCTTCATTTAATATCATTCGTTTTCTCATTCGACACGGTCCTTCAGTAAAATCGAGTTTCCATTTATCAAGACGATTTGGTTCATCACTGCCCCATAATCCACGTTCACGTAACAAATCCTTTTCAATTGAATCCCATTCTTCATATAAATAACTATATTTTTGTTCAATATTTTGTGCTAATCGACGATATTCAATTTCAACATTTTCTTTTACAGTTGACACATTAACAGACATTAATGCTAATATATTATGAATTGTTTGATAATCTAATTTAATTTGTTCACGTTTAACTTTTGAACCTCTTAATTGTACAACATTTGATAGACTTGAACGTAATCCACCGGTAAGTCCAACTACACGTTGTATACGTGAGCTAACATGCATAATTTGTTGTTGAATTTTATCTGATAAACGTTTTTCACCTTCGATAAAACTTGACCAAACACGTGATGATGGATCAAATAAATATTCGCTTACTTCATTTAAAGTTGTCTTATTTTGATTGACTAATTGTGAAAAACTAATTTTTAATACTTCTTCTAATGCCGGCTTCTTTTTCATATATAATTCTTGCCAAATTCGTTGTGCTGCATTCAATATTAAATCTCTACCTGGATGAGGATTTAATAATGATGATGATGAAACTCCTGTTGGACTATCTAATGGATGATACCATATTGTTCTTGAATTTAGATCACCACCATTTTGTTTTAAACCTGTTTCATCAAGTAAAACAATTAAACAATAACATAAACAACCAAAAAATTCAGAATCTTGATTTGTATCAGAAAATATTAATTGACGATAATTGGCTATACGATGTAATGCATCTAAAGCAACCATTTGATCACTAATTGAATCCATTTTTCTTGATAATTCAAATAAAATTGTTCGATTTAATGAACGAAAAATCGAATCAATATGAATATTTGAACCACGTTTTTTAGATTGATTAACAATACGAATAATAAATTCAAATATTTGTTTTGCTTCACGATAGTATGAACTTTCCCATAATTTATCAACCATTCGTTCAATAAAATGAGCAACATTTTCTACAAGAGCTTTATATGATGATGATGCTGAAGAAGTTGATGATGTAAAGGCTGATGAAAATGTTCGAGCATAAGTTGTTTTGGGTGTATGAAACGGTTGTCTATGTGTTACTGGACTTTGCGTTGTTGTTAATGTTCTCATTCCCATACTGTTTAATGAAGATGTGTCATCGCTCATTGTCAATGAACATACTTCACTTGTTTCCATACAATCCATGACTGATTTAAATACAGAATGAACAAATGTTTGGTATAATTTATCATTGATGGTATCAGGAAGAGACTAAAAAAGATGAATAATCAAAATACAATGTCATTTTATAAGAAATTATTCTTACTAAAATAAAATAGTCTATAACATTTGGTATACGCGTATTTGTTGAATATAAACTATCAATAATAATGTCACGTAAAACTTCAACAATACTTCCGCGAATTGTTGTACTCAATGAAAATGCTAAAGAAAAAGATAAAATCAAATCATAGATTTGAAATTTCTGGTAATTTCTAATATAACATACTATCATTCAGATTGTTTTTAGATTTTTGCTGTTCTATGTCATCACTGATGTTTGTTGTGACATTAAGCACTGGAAGACTCTAAATGTTCACCTATTGTTAATAAAATGTACAATACAAAGAAAATTTCTATTACTTGTCGACTGATACTAGTTGGACTTGTGGGTTCGTTCGATTGTTGTAATTGCTGAAAAATAATTTTTGTAATAGTTTTCATATTCATGAAAATTGATGAGAATGTGCACTTACGGATTGCGTAGGAAATATAATGTTGCATAATGGAGTGAGATATTCTACTGTTTGTGAATAATTGTAAAAATCAGTTTTACGTTGGTAAAGTTGATGAAGAAATTTAATTATTGCCAAACCATTCATTTCAGATTGTTCATCATTCTAAGAGAAAACATTTATTTTTAAAATTCAAATATTTAATTTGTATATTCAACTTACTTGCATTGCTAAACTTCTTGTCATTGATAGTAATACAGGACATGTATCCAGTTCAAACTGTGGTTGTTGCTGTTGTTGTTTATTCGCTGTCTGATTTGGAGCTGATGTGGATGACGTCAATGGTATATGAACCGTAACTGTTTTTAATAATTTATCAATTTTTAACTAAAATTCAGTATAATTTTTATTATAAAAAAAAGTATTCTTTATTGATTTTGTTCACTTACTTCCGAATAGTCCATTACTTCATCTTCTGGTATTTGACGAAACAACAATGATGTTAATTGATAATAAAGCGGAATGATTTCATATCGTTGTGCATATAAATATTGTAAAAATACAAAACCAGGTATGATCATTGTTGAATTTGTCAAACTTTTCATATCATTTATATCACCTATATTAAAAAACAAATATTTATGTCATATATTCCATCAATTCATTCTTTCATATTATACCTCCAACACCAAACATTGGTTTAAAATGAGATTTTTCGTTTATAGTTTGTGTCCAGTTTTCACTAATGAGAGATGGTGATGTTGTTTGTGTAGGTGTTGATAAAGATGTAGGTGGATTTGTTGTAGTCGATGAACCAGATGTTATTACCATACAGTTGTCACGAAAACGATTTAAAGCATTTGGCGATGATAGTAGAAACGCAGTAAGTAATTTTGTAGCCAATATGATTGTTTTAGAATGTAAATTTGATTGAAGAAATAATAATAACCATTCATAACCGAGACAATTTAAAAATTCATCAGTTAAACTATAAATAAAAAATACTCATAGAAAAAAATTTAAAATGATAAGAAACGAACTCACTAATATTTTTCTTCACTTATTGTTTTAGCTAACATTTCTAATAGACTATTTCTTAAATTTATATGATGTAAACTAACAGAAGAGTCATCATTTACTAAAAAAACAGATAATATTGAATGATATATAATAGAAAAAAAAACTAACAATGATCAATAATAACAGAAACATTTGTCAAAAATATAATCAATAATTTATCCACATAGCTTACTTTTACTTGACGGTTGTAAATCTGTATTTGCCAAAATAGTTTTCTCTGAAACAGAACTGGATGGTAATAAATAAACTAAAAATTGACCAAATCTAAAAACACAAAAATATTGTAATGTAGTACATAACTAATAATGACGATTAATCTACCGAATAAAGTCAGCTGTATTCTTATATGTAATTAATAACACTCGTATAAGATTAATAACAATTGCTCTCGTTGATTCATGTAATGTAGACATTCCCTCTTTCAACAAATGTAGTAATCGTGATACCAATCCTATTTTTTGTGTTAAACGTTGATTGACGACAATATTTTGTTGATCACTAAACAAACGTAATTTATTGTTCATGGTATTAAATATCTGTAAGTCAAACACATACGTTGTGGAAAATACGTCAAGTAAATGTTCGAATAAAGACTTCTGAATTTCAGATGATGCACCTTTCCACACCTATAATTAATACAAAAAAAAAGAATAATATACAGTTCCATTGTTCTTCCATTTTACTTTTACCTCAAATTCACATAGTAAACATTCAAATGCAGCTGGATTCGTCACACTTGTTGATTCTCGTGTTGTATCTATTGTGCCCGCTAAAGTGCACGTTAAATGAAGTATATGACTATTCAATAAATGACGTTTTTTCAGATACAATAAACCAAGAATCTAAAATAAAAGATGTACTTTTTTATACTAATCTATATTCCATTTTTTTTCATTAACATTACTTGATATCCTCTTGTACGTAGTAGTTCATTATGCATTTGTTTATTTGATTTTAAGACGCAAACAAACGCTTTTATTGATGCATAAAACGATTCAATATCGTGTGAAGAAGCCACAAGTCCAAGTATAACATAAGGACCGCCAATATGCTCAATTGTTTTTGAAACTGAGTTTGGAACAAATATTCTCACTCCTAAATAAAAATTATAATCTAAGATTCAAATTACAATGATGAATTGAATTGATGTGTTTGACAAATAGATGTTAACGTCAGAAGAAAAAGCAAAAAAAAGATTATTTGTTTACGTTAGACAACTGTCACCAGAAGTAGGAACTAAATAAAGCGTAGAGAGAGAGAGAGATGGACGAAAAAGAAGCGACACAGTCGAAGAACATATAGACTAAATAAAAGTGAATCTACATACATAGGAAAAAATGAACAAAAAACTAAAGAATATTATGAATAATTAATGTGACTTTTTTAGAAATAGTTTAAAAGTATTCAAAACGAATGAATCTTTATACATTTTACCTAAATAGCCAATAACAACACCTCCGATGGATCGTGCAGGACCCGGATAAAGAGCAGCAACATTGTGAAGAATACGTATAGGAACAGTATTTTCACTCGTTGGCATATTTAACTTAAAGAAAAGAAACAGGTTTGTACTGTCATACAGAATTTTTGATTCCACAATTAGAAAACGTTTAATGAACTATCCTACCTGTTTCGCAACCAATTTTGCATCATTTTTATTATAGGTCTTTTTAAATTTTGACAATGTTGTTTCAAATGAGCTTGCTGGATGTAAACTAAATATAATTTTCTCTTCGGCAAATAACGGTGCAAATACATCGTTTGATTGATCTAAAAATTTGACTTTTAGAAAAATCAATTATGTTGAACGAGATCGTACCTGTACAAACAGATTGAAAACAGCCAATATACTGTGGTCCAGCTCCACTCATCGCTGCTATTGTTTGTGGCGATAAAATTTCTTCAATCAAAAAGCATGGACCTTGTCTCCATACAACACTTGAATGTACACGTTGCACAGGAAGTGAACCGATATAGGCAAATGTTGAAATACTGTTACCAGGTGATGGTGAGATGTTGTTAATATAATGAAGCTAAAAAAAAGAGCATATTCAAATTTCCATTTTAAAGAAAAAACGATCATTTCTTACTTTTTGTGTAGCGATTTGCTTGCCATTAATGTAAAGAGTAACAGCACTATTTTTTAACATTCCTTTTGTCCACACTAGTGTCATATATGTCCATCGTTGATCAGCCATCATTTCTGAACATATAAATTTCACGAGACCATCAGATTTTATTTCGTCAGTAGAAACCGAATCATTATGACAATCTAAAGGCAAAAAACTCATATTTATCGACAATAGAGTTCTATCATAGGGTATGTCTACACTAACCTTGAAATGGATGTTCTTGTGTTGATACAGATAGTGATTTGTCTCTTGGATGTAAATATATTTGTAATATAAAGTGATAATCTTCTTTATTATACGTGTGTCTTATAATAGATAATAAACGTATCGGATGAATATTATCTTTAATCGGTCCAAATTTATCTATGTAAATCCATGTTGAATAACTCATACCATACTGTGGAGGAAATGATCTTTCTCCACCACTATTCAAAGTAATTCCACCTTGCAAAGCTGAATCGCTTGTCATTGTTACGACACCAAAATTGCTCACAACACTAGATGATGATGAAATATATTGTGGAGTTATGGTAGGCAATAATAATGCACCAAAACCTGTGAAAGAAAAAAGTTAACAGAGTTCAGCTAAATAGTGTGTATAATCTTAGATACCTTCAATCCCCATGTTGAATTCGACAAACGCTGGCATACACGTGGATAATGTCGACGATGTTGATATCTGTACTCTTGTATCGCGCAATGTTGTCATTGATACCAAACACTTTATACGATTTAAGGGTATCAATGATTTATCTTTCGATGTTGATGATGACATTTCACTATTTTCTGTATATGTATCGACACCCAAACGTAAAAATTGCCTGTAAAAAGTGTTCACTTTTATAGATAGAATTTTTATTTAGTAAATCAATATTTCTACCTTAATGTTTTCGCTGGTAGAATAAACGCTGCCAATCGTTCAAATATATATTGTACAGGTGAATGTAAATAATTTGTTTCATTTTCTAATGCTTTCTCACATATGGTTAGAAGATGTTGTGCAAAACCGTGTGTAGCCATTATTTGTAAATTTCGATCATGCTTTAATAAATTTCTAATTGTTAACATAATAAAATATTGTAAACGATTGTGTAACTAAAATAAGGACAAATTTTTTTTTAAATTTATTTCTTGTTATAATTAATATACATACTTGTTCATGACTATTTTCTTGTTTAGGTATACAAGGTAACATTTGTAATATACAAACAACTGCACCCGGATAAACAATCAATGGTTCATCCATATACAATGGAAATGTAAATGTTGGATTATTATTTGTTGCTACTATCGTACCACCACTTAGCATTATATTTGGTGATGATGATGAAGAAGAGGAGGAAGTTGTCAAAGGCGTTTGGTGGTGTGCACTAGTATATTTAAACAGTGGACTATTCGGTGGTTCATCAGTAGTCGAAGATAAACGTTTGAAGGTATCAACTTTGGATATTTGATTGTTCACTAATGATCTAAACAAAAAATTCTCTTATTTAACATAAGGGATGCTACCCAGTTTGCCTAGACTATAAAAATTAAAATCATGCAGCAATTCTTTTTTTTAGTATTACCCTTAGTCGAGAAGATTAAATAGCTACAAAATTATCATTCTTAACTGCATGCTTCTTTTTTATCTATAAATCACATAATCATCTGTCGCTATTAGCAAATACTGAAAGATTATAGAAAAAAGAAATTTTAAAATAACGTTAGTCTATTTGATTCGAATATGCCACACAATTTAACTTCATTACACCACGAACATAGCTTAAAGAAATTTTTACTCAAAGAAATAAACAAACATACACCACCAATGAAGACACATATCCTGTTGATTAACTTGAAATAGCAGTAAATTTAACGAATTACATGCGTAACCGTGTGTTTTGTTTCAAATTTAATCTATCAGTTAATTTAGAAAACGAAAGATTTTATTCACAAACACATCTTACTCATGTATACTATCGCTGGTAAAATCATCACCAAACTTAACGCAACTAGAAAAATAAATAATTTAATTCAAATCACTTACAAACATTAACTAAAAATGGAGTTTAAGAAGTTTAATGAGTTAGGTATTAATGAAATCAAATACCTGATGTAAGCAGAGTCTAAAAGTCCAGCACATTTACGGATACAAAGAATGATTTTTTACCTGTCAATACAGTCAAGCGCTATATCATGAAAATAACGGATGATTTGACACGCATTTATTAATTCAATTGGTATTATTTCGTTGTTCGTGTTATTATTAATCGATGTCAAAGATCTTTCATCTAATGAATAGAATAAATTTTCAAAAATATCATAATTATGTTTGGCTGCATAATCAATTTTTTGTGATGATGTATCATCATGATACGGGTCACTAAAACAACCAAGTAATTTAACAGCATCACATAAACTTTCCCAACGAACCTAAATAGTAAAAAAATAAGAAACATTAAATTTTTTAAGAGAAATTTGATCATTTATTCTGTAATAGTTACTTCATTTTCAAATAAACGTGCATTTCCCGGCTCAAAACGCATGGCAACTGTCAGAGTGTTCAATATTAGACGAATAATAGCTAATATTTCATGTCGTGAAACTAAAAATATTAAAAAGTATTACTACCATTTGTGTTAACTATCCATCTAATTTAGAAGTCCATTGTACACTGACTTTTTACACATAAAAAAAAACATACTATGATCAAGAATTTTTAAATAAAATAAAATTTTAGTATTTATGATTGCGAATTAGTCTATTCACTGACCTGTTGTCCATGGATATTTAGCTGGCACAGCCAAACAACCTTCCATTGATATAAGTAATGATACAATGTACACGAATCCAGCTACTTTTCGAAATACTGTTCTTGTACGATGGCTTTCTCGTAATATATATAATAAACCTCTCAAAACAACAGATTTTAATTCTAATTCTTCTAATTTTGACGTATGAATTAATCCCAATAGTGTACCCATATCGTCTTCACCACCAGTACATAACACAAGATGAAGAACAACTGTTAATGCAGCTATACGACATACACGATATGGTACTAGATTATGCGCTAATCGTGCTCCACCATGCTCTCTAAATACTTCTAAAAAACACAAAAAATAAAATAGATAAATAAAACAAAAACAACACTCATGTGCATGTACTTACTAGCATTTTTTTGATTATGGGACAATAATAATGCAAGAGCTTCCATAACCAAAAACCCCAGTTCTTTTTCTTGTTGGTCCATTTTATCACCCTTATCATTTGGATCTTCTATCAATTCTTTGAGTAATGTTGCAAAACGATGTAAACATGTTATCATTACTTCTATAAAGCCCAATTCACGCAATGCATCTTTTAATATTGAATTAAATTTTAATATATGAACCAAATATTTGACACAGTGGATATTGCTTTGCACAGAACTAGAAGAACAACATAATAGTAAGTCTATTGTATAGTCACTGCAATAAATTATACATACTGATTTGCTTTTAATAATATAGATAAATTAACTAGTTCTCTAGAAGAATATCAAAACATTATTTTTATATATAAAAAATGTTGTCTATTGTAATTACTTACTTAAATGGAATGTATTTAAGTTGAAATACAACAAATTCTAGTAAATCATACACTTTTATCTGAAAACACACAAACTTATTTGTCTAGTATTTTATGAACAAAAATTGTTAGTCCTTCTCATTACCTGAATTTCGTTTGGTTTATTGGATATAACCTCTGTTAAAGGCGATAAATTTTCACCGGTAATAAAATAATTAGCATTATCGGCCAAGAGAACGCTATTAATTGTATCGAAAACAATATGTATGAGGTAAGGATGAGTAGTCTATAAACAGAAAAAAAATAATTCAATTATATATTTCAAAATTGAAGATATTCTTACTTGTTGAAAAACGGCTTGCAATAGATTAAATGCATGCAAATTTTTTACAATAAAACCTTAATAGAATAAAAAATAGTATTACATTTTATTCATTCATTATCATCAATTTACAAACCGAATTTTTTCGGTTGTGGCATAACAAACGATGGAATGTCAATGATTGTTTCAGGTTTTTGTGGTAATTTGATATCAGTGAAACCAGCGTAACATAAGTCACCGATGAGAGTAATAAAATTTGAAAATAATTTTTCTGATTCATCATCCATCCACTCATTTTCCAATCTAATGAATATAAAAAATACTTTAGAAACATAATTTTTGATGAGCACTGTATGATATACCTCAAAATAAGATCTTTCATATGAACATAGCAGTGAGCTAAACGAAAATCATCTAATAACACAGGTGATAGACGGGCCGATTCATTCAATAATGTAATTAATGTAACGTAAACGTCGGCTATTTCAACTAAAGATAAATCTGGATTATTACGAATATTATCAACACAACGTGATATGCATGGAACGTCTAAAAAGAAAAAATACAACAAGTTGTCAGACGTAAGTAAAAAATATAACAGTTGAACTTAAATATAAATAGTCAAATAAAATTTTGTCTTCTTACTATGAATACAGTGCAATGCTGGTTTCAACGTGTTCTTGGCTATTGTGCATAAAGTTTCTGATGCTTGCTTTCTCCATGGTTTGTTTCTTTCCACACAATAACTCGAAATGGCATTAAATAATAGCGACAAATCATCTCTCCTCGTTAATTCTTCAACACAAGATGAATTGGTAGCAATACGAGATAATAACTACAATAATTAAACAACAAAATAAAAATGTGTGATTAACTAACGAAAAAAAAAATGAAATCATAATTACTTGAAAAAATACTTGTTGTAATAATATTCGTTTTTCTTTTGCTGATATGTCTGAGCGTTGATCATTTGTTGTTGATATTTCAGGTAAATCAAAGAAGAGATATAAACATTTGACAAGCGTACTACACATAAAAAAGACCGATAAAAGGTTATAACACACTCTCAAACAGTTCAAGGCATTTACCTTGGTAATGTTGCTTGGGCAAATTTTTCCAATAATACGTTTGGACCAGTTGATAGTAATTTCAACGATCGAAATAATGTCCATCCATTCATCGAATCTTCTTGTGTATCACCCATTTCCAAATACTGTACGATGGCAACACTTGCTGCTGCTACACAAAGAAATGGAGTACGGCTGTATTTGAAGTCTTTTTCTATATGAATTAAACAGTCAATACCTGTTCCCGGCTCTTTATCAGCTCGAATTCTAATTTCCGACACTATCAATTTTGCAGCAGCCAGAGTAAAATCTGAAATCTCTGGAAACTTTTCTTCCCATTCGTTGTTTCCAAGTAAACTGAGAACCTAAACGTAACAAAGAGCATTTGTCTTTTAATGAATAATTAAATTAAGATGTGAAAAAGTGCTTCAACTTAAACATCTTTTATCAACCGTTTAAATACAAAACCAATATTCTGACCTTAATAAGCATTGGCAATGTGCTGTACAGACGATCATTTTTATCTTGAACTGTCCAGTTTACTCGTGGATGACTGAATTCGTAAAAGACTTTTCTTAAATGTGTTAATGTCAAAAGAATATCTTGTGGTGTTGCTGATTGAATATTAGTATTGTTGTTTGTCGCATTATTTGCTACGTTCGTTGACGGCGAATCCCGCTTATGAAGTAAGGATTTAAAAATTTTGCTCATAAAGACATAAACATATATAAATAATAAAGTAATAAATGAATTAACAAAAATAAAAGCAACAATTACATTTACAGGAGACAGATAAATATATAATACATGAGTTAAACTGATCTGTTAAACAATTATTGAAACATTACATTATTCTACTGTTAATTACTCCGGTGATCGAGTGTAAATCATTACTAGGAAAAGGAGAATGTGTGATCCTCTTGAACCGAAAAAGCACAATCAGACAGATAAATCATCCCGAAGAAATGAAAGCTCATTGGAACACTTATCGGCAAATTAATCAGTACATATAGACGTCACTAACGGCCACTGTTTTTCTCTCCACGAGTAGGATGCAAGTTAAAAGTGGTGATCAATATGTATAACATTTGCTAAGATAACTTTTCATTGAAATGTATACTTGCGCTGCACTCTTCTCTCTTCGCGCACTTCTAGGAAAAAAACATGACTAGATCACTTTTTTTCTATAAAATTATTGAAACAGAAGGTTTTTGGAGAAAATGCTAATGCAGAAGAAAAATCCATTATATTATACACGTAGACTATATTTTTTTACTCAGTTCTAGTAACTTCGCATGAAAAATCAAACATACACTCTGCGAAAACTTATTTCTTATTTCTGATAATTTATGTACATATATTGTAAGATGATATGCACTACAAACTAACACTATTAGAAACTGTTGCTTTGAAAGTTTGTGATGGGTTTCTAGAGATCGAAATTTTACAAGATGGTGCAATAATGGTGTATGAGTCGGAATCCGTGTCAGATGCATACTTGGCGTCGAAAACTCTTTCTAAAAAGCTTTGTTTCACCAAAGAAAAACGATCGAATATTTGAAAACGTTCTCTTATATTGATTAAAATCCAACGTTTCTAGACGATCTTCCCTCCCAAATGCAGAACTCGGCCGTACGGTGCCTCTCCATTCGTTTCTAATTGGCTTTGTGCGATTAAACCGTTTCCCACAGGGGAACATTTTTTACATCCAATTTTAAGGACAATTTCAGAAATCATCTCGTGTAGCTCTTTGATTTCTTTGAAAAGTCATATACCTGATATAAAGACGATGCAGTATTGAACAATAAACGTATGCCTACCAGATTATGTCAAACACTAGCACAATTTGAAATTATTAATAGCGATCGTCGTATCAATATTCTACACTGTAAGGTTGGACATTATTTATGAAAAATGCTGGGCCAATTTCAAAGAGTACTTATAGAAATCCCTCGAGGATTTTACAGTTTATAGAAAATCGAATTTCCAACAATCTAGAATTAAATCGTCATTGAATTTCCATAAATAATTTTCAAGAAAGTAGAAATTCCTTTTTGATTTTCTATAAATTGGAAATTCCTTGGCGAGTCTGCACCAAGTGGCGGTGCGACCAGGTTGTATTAGGGTTGACCCCGCTCATGCTTTTGAGAAATTTCTGGTGAACGTCTCCGATTTTGGGACCTTCCTACCGAAACTTCGTGTCACCACTGTCTCTGCCTAAATCAAAATTCTTGCTGGCATAGGTAGAATTGTGATCTAAAGTAGAAACTGTCAAAGATGATTTAAGTGTAATATGAGTGTCTTTACGTGACGGTCTTATACCTACACTGATTGCAAAACAAAAAGATGAATAAGTTTTTGGTCTAGAAATTCCTTAGCGAATTTCCAGTTTATAGAAAATCCTCAGCGATTCTCCACTTTTATAGGAAATCGAATTTATGGAAATTCAAATCGATTTTCTATAAAATAGAAAATGAACTTTTTCTAGAAAGCTGGAAATTCGTCGAGGAATTTCTATAAACCAGAAAATCTCCGACGATTTTCTATAAACTGGAAATTAATTCAAGATTACAGTGTAATTACAGATTTAGAATTTTTGAGATACTTTTTTCTTAAAATTTTCTTTTGCGTACTTTCTACGTATCTACTACAAGTCTTCGACCTTTTTTTACTTTTTATTATAATAAACCTCACAAACCTTGAACAAAATAGATTTCTGACATATCTACGTGATGATATGAACGTCGTGTATATTCAGTTATTACAATCAGCTTGTTTGCTCATAGAGTGAAGTTTTCTTTTCTCCTAATTATGTAAATTTTATGGCAAGTCGTGAATTATCGGACGGATATTTTTTCATCTCTTTTGATTCCGAGTTATATAATTATTTGGTTATCACTACTAGCAACATTGATCTCCATTGAAAAACTTAGAAATTTTTTTTTTCGTGAACATATATATGTCATCGCAGCTTGATCGCAGAAAAGATCTCTCAGTTCTGGGCTTGAGTATAAAGCTACTGCCGCAGTCCTAAGATTGGTGTTTATCTATTCTCTGGTACTGGAATATTTTTAAAACAGTTAACTTCTGAACGGCTAATAACAGTTCGAGACATAGGGTATGAAAATGCTGATGAGCAACGTAAAAACGATACCTTTTTGATGACCTAGGAAGATTAATTTGTGTATATTTTCAGATTTAATTTAATAAGTAAATATTATTCTTTCATGTTTTTACTGATTAGAAATACATGCTTGTCAACGAGTTAGGAGAATTATTTAGATGTCGACGGATCGGGACGATACCTACCGATTCTATTACAAGAAAAAATAAAAGTAGAAATAAAGTCGTCATACTTTTCTATAAAAGATTTTCTGTTTGTTAAGTTTATTTTACACTCAAATTTCATCTATACACAAGATGTACAAATCTCATTATCACGAAATGCTTTGAGCTGTATGTTTTTGAGTGTTTTCGGAGAATTAATTTAGTTTAATTACGGAAAGAAAAGAACAACAAAATAACACAATCGATTTAATTTGAAACGCACTACGATAGTTAAAATAAGAAAGTGAATACATTAAAAACAAAGTACGATAATTGTCGTAAACGATAGAGAAAAAAGAAAGTAAGAAACAAAGACGGAAGTGAACGTGAACACGAAACCGCTGTCGGAATTGGCATTTTGTTTAACAAAATATTACAAAAAAACTATATAGTAATAAATAAACGAAATAAGAAGGAAAAATTGTTTGAAAATGAAAGACGTAGTAAATTCCAGTAATAACAGTAGAAACACAAATTAAAGCCAAGCAAAACATGTTTCGACGATGAGAACACAAATGAATTTTTAATGAAGTGCCGGTCCCCCAGCTGGTATTGTTTGATATTGGACATTTTGATATCCTTGTGTTTGTTCATACGAATTACCACCCTGTTGCTGATCACCTAAAAATAACATATGCATGTGTTTTGATCATCAACACGTTCATTAAAGAACATTATCTTCAAAACATACCACCAAATTGTTGTCCTTGTCCTTCGACTGTACTTCCTGTAGAGTAACCTGCCTGCTGATAACTATAACCTGATCCCCCAATGTTTCCAAAACCACCAATATTTTGTCCATCAGTAACGCCGCCTCGTTGATCATTGTACCCTGCATATTGCGCACCATCAACAGCATAACCACTTTGACCACCACCTGATAATGAAACACCTGATGCACTTGCTAACAGACCTTGTCCAGCAACATCATATCCATTCTGTCCACCAAAATTTGGTTGTCCACCGCCAGCGAGTAATGCGGGATTGATTAAATCGGGACCGCCTGCTCCGCCCTGTGAAGCGACGCAAAAATATAAATGGAGCGTATTATATTTTACAATATTTCAACTTACATATTCTGGTCCAAGGTTAGGTGTTGGTAATCCTTTAACAAAATCTGGTAGACCTTGTGTGGGTCTCAATTGTGCACCATATTGTTGAACATATGCCATTGGATCTGCTTTGATTATGCCGAGATTTCGAAATTCTTTTACGACACGTGCCTGTGTACCTTCCCATTGTATTATTAAATTTTTTTGTGGAGCAGGTGGAGGAACAGGTGGTGCTTTTTGATAAATAACACGTCGTTTTTGTTGTTTATATGGTAACCAACGTTCGACGATGATACTAAAAGATTCAATTAAATTTTATCTCTTTTTTTTATACAATGTAATTTTACCTTTGTGGTTTTGGAGGTAATGGTGGCATGCGCTCAACTATAAAGAACAAAGACAATTATATGCGATTACGCAATGTAACACGATTTGAAAACCTTACTGATAACTCGACGAGGTGGAGGAGGTGGTGGCGGTACCGGCTTTGTTATCAGTTTTGGTCCTAAATTTAAACAACATACTAGTTTCACTCAAAACCATAAAAAGAACATCACGCACCGAGCTGCGCTGGCGGTTGTGGTGGTCGTTCTCTAATAATCAGTGGTGGCGGTGTCTAAAAAAAAAGGCAATATTTTACTGAGTAGGAGAAAAAAAAGAGACAGTTTTAGCAAGATGATACACTTACTGCTGGTCGAGGTGGTCTTTGACGAATAACAATTGGAGGTGCTGCGGGTAAAGCAGGATTACGAACCTGAAATAGAAATTTAAATTCATGACCCTATGATATTTTTTGATAGTGCTAGTGCTTACTTCTTTGATGATCAATGGACCTGGTGGTGGTGGTGTTGGAGGACGAAGATATCGTACAGCAACTTCTTGTTTGTATGTTACAGCATCGTTTGCATGTTTACGAATAATTTGAGGATTTGGATCAAAATTAATTTTATATGAGCCATGTGGTCCCTGTACGAGTTGACCACCACCACCACCTCCGAATTGTTGTATTAGAGCACCGGGATTTTGTTCAATGTTTGGCGCTGATGAACCATCACTATAGCCTCCAAACTGTTGGCTCTCTACTCCACTTCTCGTTCCATATTGTCCATATTGACTGTAGTCTTGTGCATTACCACCATTCACAATATTTTGATTTGAATATTCAACTTCTTGTTGTTGTATATGATCTCCACCAGCACCTTGTTGATACCCTTGACTATGTCCATTTAGTTGACCATAGGATCCTCCAGCTCCTCCTGGACTATGAGTTTGTCCCTGATAAGAATATTGTTGATGAGAATAAGATTGATCTTGTGGAACACCGCCGGGTGACGTTGACGTTGGATAAGATACAGTGTCAGCCATTACTAGTTTTTTGATAGTTTAATTAAAAGTATTTAGGATATTTATTAGCGCACACGTAATCCGGTTTTTCCACTAAATGAATAGAAGTGAAACAAGAGAGTATCAAGAGAGGTCAATAGTTGTTTTTTTTTCTTTTTCGTTTTCTTCTTCTTATTACAATAAGATATATATGATTAGTGATGCGAACGATATATTTTATTATTACAAGAACAATAAAATGATATTACGGTCACGTAAAATATGTTATACACATCTATCGTTTTTTTCTCGCGTTTAGTTGACCTATCCAATGAAATGAAGCGCTAGGGATGTCAAAATAATTTTTTTCTCTTCATTTTTCTTCCCACATTTCATCATAAATCATTTTGCCGCTAATCGTAGATTTTAAAACTTTTTTTGGTATGGATGGATGAGTTGTTCATCGACTACATGACGATCATATTGAAATATATGTGTGACAATAGATTTTTCTTTCTTTTTTTTGCTCACTGTATTTTCACAAAACGATGATACATACATTCACTTCAATCATGTACAAATTCAAAATATGTGAATACATTTATTTCTCATATAAACCATTAATCAGATGAATATGTGAATAACGATGTCACTGTATCATTATCATCATCATCGACTATGCACATACGATCAGAGTTATTAAAATATGAAGTTAAACATACAACTCGTGGGAGAAGAAGAAGAGAGAGAGAGAGAGAGAGAACTTATGTCCGATCATAATTACGTAGGCCAGAAGTCTGGTTAAGCTCAGAAATGAAGAGGAAGGATTACTTTAAGCTGTGAATTAGCTATATTAAAGAAATAGTAGTGCACTATAGAAAATGAAAAATGAATCTGTGTTTGACTTCAATGTGTTTGATATTTTTTTGTTGATGATTAAGTTGATGCAAAAATGAGAAGATTTTTTTATTCTCAATATACTGGTTTAATTACTTAATATATGGTATATTTTGGTTATTCGCATATTATTTTACTAATTTGAGTTTTTCGACGGTTACGTGTTCATCAGTAATTGCTAATTCATTTGTTTCGTATTTTTTGTTGTTGTCTCGCTAATAATTGTCTGATAGAATGCGTTGACAACGCCTTTTTTCACTCAACTTATGTAGTGGTTAGCGTGACCTAAACAATAATAATAGTAAGAACGTTTGTTACTTTATTTGTAAAAAATAAATGAGTGACGATGAATCATTATTTTTCTAAATCGAATTATTCATTAAGTTTCTCTCTGTTTATAGCTCTACAGACGCTGTTGTTTTGTCTATTAAAATCAAGGTGAGCTTATATTAGGGGAATATTGAACATGTCCTCCAAGATTAACAGCTAAACACGAATCTTCTTTTTCTCTCTCTCTCACTCTCTCTCTCTGTCTCTCTGTCTCTCTTACTATCATCATACCATAGTTACTTTAGAAAAAGACATTAATTATTATTAATTACAATTTGAACAAAATTATAGATAACTAACGAAAAAGGAAAAAAAGTATAGTTTTGCTGCTGATGTTGATGTTGTTTTTCTTATCCAAATGTAGAAGATATACAAAAATATTAGATTTCATCAATAAAACTTTTAATGAACAGAACAAAAAAATTATTATCCATAATAATTTGATAATGTTTTAATCGGTGTTAACTGTTGTGGAGATGATGAACGATATTTTGATTTCGGTTCACACATTTCACTTTTATTTCCACGATTTGGTCGACAAAATGATTTTGGTAAACTTCGAAAACGAAAATGAACATAACAACAATAACCATCACCGCAATCTTCATGAAAACGACAATTATCCCATTCTAGAAAGAAAATAACAATAGAATAATAAAAGATATTCAAATTACTTTAGCATACTCTGTCAGAAATTCTAATTGATTTTAGTCAGCGTGGGACGATTTTTCTGACAGATAGGGTTTTTTAAAGAAGTAAAACATTGGTGTGCGTACGCCAGTATTTGACAGATAAATAAATTTTAAAAGACTGTCTACCGATTATTTTGACATTGAACAAAAATTTGATGGACAGTGTCAGAACCATCCTAATCGAAAATCCTGCATTTTGCATATCCCGAAGCACTCTGTATCAACTGTGCGTGTGTGTGTGTTGTTAAAACACTGTTAAACAAACATTTTATATTCTAAATTAATACCAAGTTTTTTTCTTTGATATCGTTCAGTTTCGGTTAGCATAGATTGTGGATAATATTTTCGATAATAAGATGATAAAAATTCTGAATTTCTTGCAATTCTGTTTGTCATTGCGTCTGTCCAACAAACATTTTTTTCTTTTGTATCTAAAACATAAGCCATTAGATAGACAACTATCATGTGTAACTAACTATTCAAAAGCTTCAATTTTAACTTACCATAATATCGACTAAAAGATCTAACGTATAAACAATTCAAATTAAAACAGCAATCACCATCAACATTACACTCATCTCCCATGGCTTGACACTAAAACAACAACAAAAAAAAAAACATTTTTATTTTTTTAATTGATAAAATTAATGATCAGTAGTATGTTTCTCTACTAACTTGCTGTCCGCTTTTTGATGATACACATTTGATAAGAAGAATTAGCAATAAACCAATAATCGTACGATAGAGCATAATACTTAAAATATATTGTTACTGATGTTGTTATGGTACTATAACACTAAAATAGTGAAGAATAAAAAATAGATTTCAGACCTTTTTTTTTTTGTTTTTCTATTTAAGTTTAAACAACAAATATGTTTAAGATAAATTTGAATAAGAATTCTAAACTCTCGTGCATTTTTCAAAGATTTTCAGTAGTAAAAAATTCTCTATTCTTTGTTTTTCTTTTCATAGACGATTGTGTGTTCAATTAATTATGAACATATACTAATATCGTAGAAGAAATGTAGGACGCCAACATTGAATAAATTCAGCGCAGATAATGGACTCTCTAGAGAAACAACCAATTTTGATGAAAAACTTCAAGTTTTTTCTGTAAAAATGTCAAATTATAATCGATCTTTTTATTGTGCCAGAAATCGGAACGAGCCATTACCGTTGAATCTTCCTTTCTTTCTAGAATATTTTAGTTGAAACATAAAAGGTGGATATTATTCAGAATGTTAATTGTTGTATTCGATATTGTTTTATTGTTTAAACTTTAATCTTCTAGTAATTATTTGATAGTATAAGACAAGTTATTTGCTGCAGATTCTTTTTAATCTTTGCTATTTTGTTTCGTATATCATTTATTGTAAATTTCACTTGACTTAGTTCATTATGTGATAAAGATCAATAATTGCGACAAACCCATTCATGTAAACAGTAGAAATAGTTAAAGTATGAGGATTTTGGCATAATTCGTGATGTACTTGCTTATTAAAATGCGTATAGAATTAAAGTTGATCCAATATATTCAATATATTTCAATTAGTATTTCAAAATAACAAAGTTTGTTATTTTGAAATACTAATTGTTCTATGTACATTATAATTTTTTTTGGCTGAAGGTAGGACATGCGGAACTGCTGAATACGACTTATGATTGTCTCAATATACCGATGTATTATCTAATACACGTTTAATATCATTATTTAATTTAAAATTAATTTATATTTTGTTCAACACGTATTCCCACAATGAAACTGACGCTAGATATTCACAATAGATCAGTAACTCGTTTGAGAGTCAAAACAAATTTCATTACGATTCCACTTCGGAAAATACCATTCATTACTACAACTTAAAATGAGCTTTTTTGAAGAACATAATTTCGAAATTAAGATTCTAAATCTTAGTTGACCAAGTTATATTCACTCGTTTTTGTAACTAATCATTGCACAATGTTGATGATTCTTGAACTGAATAAATAACATAGGTCAACATTTTATTTTAAAGAACTTGTAATTCAGATAGGTTAGTCGATGGTTGTAAAAATGATTCAAAATACCAGATATTTGTTGCGTCAATGATTGAGACTATTTGATGCAGCACTGATCGAACGTTTCAAGAATCATTTCTGTTAGTACATGAAATTTGTTTCGTAGTTGTCTGATTGGATATGATATGCAAAAATCCGAAAATTACCGATATCATCGTCATCTTCCTTCATACAACTATCGTTAAAAAACAAAAACTACTAAAAAATTAACACAAAACTACATACATTCCCACTAGAAGAAATGACACTCTTCTTTTTCATAAAGGACAAAATGAGAAATGATCACGGAAATAACATGCTTTTGATCCCAGTTGACAAAATTTCACAAAAAAAATATGTAGAAGACCTTGACTACGAAAACTAAATATTTTTATGCCAAAAGCATGTAAAAGACCATGGGAAAAAGCATGTAATATATCTTGATTCATCTGTATGACCAGAAAACATGGTTTAGATCTTGGAAATTGTACATACCGTACAAAGATGTAGCCATGTAGTTGGTCGAAGTGTATTTAGAGTTTGAAAAGAATATCAACATATTTACTAACTAGAAATGTACGTGTTATATAATACCGTCATCAAGGACAGATATCACATCATTTGACAATCTATATTCTTCTTTGTATTAGCATATACATTTCTCAAATTGGTACTAATGATAGTATCTCATCAGACAAGTTCGAGTATTTCTCTGTCTATTTTCATTCTTTATTCTCCATCTAATTCATACTAGCTTTCTAGTAAATATCCAGATTCATGTATTTTGTTTTGTAATACATCATGTATTTTGTTTTGTAATACATGAATCTGGACATTTACTAGAAAATTAGTATAAATTAGATGGAGAATAAAGACAGTTTATACACTCAAATATTGCGAGATCTAAAACATGTTTATCTTAGCATAAACTTAATTCGATTTTTCTCATGATCTAATCAATAATTTTGCCATAAAAAAAAACTTTGTTTTTGTAATCAAGATCTTTTACCTGATTTTTCTTAAAAATTTGTCAACCGGAATCGAAAGAATGATATTTCCGTGATCTTTTAAAATTCACGTCCTTTCATGAAAACGTAGTTTATACAAATAACTTATCAAATTAGATAAAGAGATATATTCATCAAAGAATAGTTCAAGTTAAAAAATTCCAGTCTATACTTTTATCAAACTCCTCCATTAAAAGAGTAGTGTTTTTAGGAAAAAAAAATGACTGGAGAAAGAGAAAATTTTCTACTCACCAGATGGTCACCGATAGATGAATTGAGTGAACAAATGTAAAGTTCAGGGTTAGAGAAAACTACCCACTATAGAGTGTTGCTGCTAGACTACTGACTAATACTCTTATTAAAACTTCCCATGATATGGTCCTTCAAGAATAGTCACCAAAGTTATTTAATCACGTATTTTTTCATATTGAGTGCATTAGTAATCACTATTCCACACTGAAAATAGCCAGATAATAAGGTAATTCATCTGCAGGCTATAAGAGCTTACGTTTTCAAACCTTTTTAGTTATTCAACATGACACCACAGACACCGATAGAGTCATATTTCCAAAAAAAAAAACAAATCTTACCGTTGATATATGTTTATCGAACCTATGATAATACAGTATTAAAAAACAATCGATAGCTTTCTATATCTATTTTCTTAAATAAATTAACACATGAAAAAAAAAGAAGCATTCTTATCCTTCTTCTCCGAAACATACAGATAATTGCAAATTAAAGCCAAAAAAAGAGAAGACGAGAAAATCTAAGTTTTTGTGTGAATGCATATTTTAAATTATGTTAACGGAATGGAACAAAAAAAAAAAATATGGTGGGTGTAAAAAACAATAGAGACATAAGATAATATAGTCTTAAAGAAACAAGAGAATTTTACACAAAAATAATTGATTCAAAAATTGTGCAATCAATTATTTACTATTAGTAATGATCGTTAAAAACATACCGTTAATCTATCCCAATAGTGGTATATATTGATGACGCTATCTTTTACTACATGAATACTTATTCAATTGTATATAATAGTAGAATCGTGACTGTCTCGTCTTTTTTTTTCTAGCATCTTAAATGAAGAATTTTTTAAATACTGAACAGGAAACACCAGAAATACTAACACAACAACTTATAAAGAGAATCTAGTTGCGGACGAAGAAAAAAAAAGAAGAAGAAGAAGACTTTATCAAGTAGACAATTAAAGTACAATAGATAAAATGATGATATAATTCTGCTATATATATTATTTTTTTTATTTTTTATTCTTTATAATGATGCTGTGTGATATATACGATTAAAAAAATAACAACAGTATTATTTTTTTTTTTTTTTGAACATGACTTTTTTTCCTGTTATTAGAACAACAATAAATAGATTTGATGTGATTCGATTAAAAGTCGAACGATTTATCAGTGATTTGTCAATATTTAGTTTACACAAGTATTGATATTCTGTGACTATCTGTCTAGAAACGAGTATAATTGAAAAACATAAAAAAATATTTAAAAGTTTGAGAATTAGAATTTTTCTTAAATTGTGTTTGTAGTAGATACTAGAATTGAATAGTATAAAATATTTTTAATAGCAATTGTTTCTCAATGACACTATGATATGGAGTACTTTAACCATTAGTCTTCTTTCAAATTACCAAATTATTTTTTTCTTTTTGAAGAAAAAACGTTTTCATATATTTATCCTTCATGATAAATAGACAGACAGACAGACAGCACGATAAACAATTAGCTTTGTTTAACAAATCGATACATCTCATTTTCAAACAATAATTGGATAATAAATAAATAATATATCTATGTGATTGTTGAATTTGATAAATATGAAAAAAAAAATGAGAGAGATGAAGATGTCCTTGTTTAAAGGAAACTAGCCAACCGACAATAGAACAAAATTAAGTAACGATTAGACAGAAATAGGATACTCACTCATAGAAAAAATAAAAAATCTTTTTATCCCCCTACGAAAATTTAACACCTCTTATATCATTTTTGTTGCTTAAAAACTTGTTCTAAAATAACAAAAAATATTTGTACAAGAAAATATTTTACTAACGGAAACTACTTGTGATTACTAAATTAAATTTTCTATACAATTTACTTCTGTTAATTTATTTTTAATTATCTTAATGATTTAAGGTAAAAATTAGATATTTTTCAATATACATATACTTACCCATTAGGAAATAAAATTGTACTCGTCGTCGTATTATTTTTCCTTTTTGAGATGATTGCATGTAGTAGATTTTACATTTATCAATTTAGCTGAATTCGTTTTTTTTATCTAGTGGGAGAATTTGTGTATATATTCCACTTCTATCTCACGAAAATCATATTAGTTATAGAAGAACATAATATTCGTCTTTTTTCTCGTTCCCTCCTATTATTATTATTATTATTATTTAAATATTTTTTTTTTTTTGTAATTTGAAGAAAGTAACAAATTATTATTGTTATAAGAGGGATTTTTTTTTTGTTCTTTTTTCGATCGAAGATCGAGTAGTAGCGACATTCAAAGAAAAGGAAAAAGAGATATATAATTAGACGGAAAATATCTATAAGAACATGAAAAATCGAGATTAACAAATAAAGAGAAACAAAAAAATGTATACACCCACCACAGTATTATTGAATATTCATTTTTTCTAATTTCCGGTCTCACTAATGAGATCATGATACTAAAGAAGGCAAGATTTTTGACTTCTCTATATCCATCTCGACCAATAATCTAATATAATGACAACGTTAATTATAAACACAATCGAAAAAACATCAAAATTGGATGTTGTTTGTTTTTAATATGATAAATAAAAGAAATAACAATAGTACCGAGATTTAACCATCACATAATCACATCTTTATTTTTCGTAAAATATTAGTTAGCCTACGGGCAAAACTCATTTGATTTAAGTTTGTTTTTGATTAAAATAAATATTATAAACTCCGAGTATAGTAGAAAAATGTCTGTAGGATAAATATCGACATTTATTAAGTAAGCAACTAGATTTTTCTAATTCAAATAATATGAGATTGATACGTTGGCACTTAAAGTAACGAACAGCAGGAAACTATTTTTATCTTACTTCATCAACATTGTACTCATGTTTAATCTGTCTATCATTTTACAGCTGTAGTCGAATTGCACAGGTGATATCGTCTTTCAGTAATAGATCCAAGCTAAACTATACTATATTATCGATTAACTCATAGAGCCATTCGAATAAAAATTGAGCAAAAATGATGTACAAAAAAGAAACAAAAACAAAAAAACAACAACAATAATATCTGACATTATTTATTTTCTGTACTATCTTCACTATTTCCAACTTTCATTGTTTCTTCTGCTTTTAGTCTATCTTGTTTTATAAATAATGAACTTATTAGAAAACAAATAGCACTTAGAGCTGCTATTGGCACAGTAATCATTAATCCATTGCGTAATGATGCCCATTGAATAGCACTTTCTGTTATATTTCGTTTCATTAATAATGATGAATTCATCACTGAATTTTCTTGATATTTATGAGAATAATCACTAAGTATACCAACAATATATGGACTGGCTGCATCACCAAGAAAATGAAATATAAATAGTTGTAGGGCACTTGCTGTTGATCGACGAGTAGGAATTACAACATATAACATAATATCGTTAATAAGTGCCCAATTTGTACACATAAGTGCTTCGCTGAAAAAAATAGATATCCATGTTGATATCATATAACGATTGGAATATAATAAAGCCACAACTAAAAATGGGAGAGAGAGTAATATGGCAACACCACAAACAATTGGATCAGCACGCGATGTTATTTTACGACAGTGTCGAGCGATTTCTGTACCACTAATTACGCCAAGAAGTCCAGCTGTACACGTAATTATACCTAAATAAACATATTAATGAGTCTTTCAATTTCATAACTTGCCATTCCGATTATGATCTTACCAAAATATAATGTAATATTTTTATCTTCTTTCTCAGTGGATACTTGACTTCCATACTGTATGAATAATGGTCCCCACCATGCCAAAGCTCCCAATGTAAATGATACCCAAGTAAATGCTAATGTTGATAGTACATAACTTCTAATTTTTATCAATTTTTGAATATCTGTTTTCCAGTCTGTTGCCTTTTGAACTTGTGCACCTTCTGTAATACCACGTACTGGTTCATCAACAAACAGAATCAATAGAACAATGCAAATTACACCCAATACCGGTGTTACTCTCAGCGACCATTGCCAATTATTAAATGTACGAGCCACATTTGTTCCAACAATATAGCCGAGTCCAGATCCCACGGGCACAGCAACATTAAAAAATGCTAACATTTTTGTTCTTGAATCCTTTTTATACATATCGGCAATAATTGTGGGTGCTACACAAGCATAGGATGCTTCACCAACGCCCACTAAACCTCGTAGAATTAAAAACAAAATAAAAAAATTTGACGGAATAAATGATCCAGCAAGTGTTGTTGCTGACCATAACGTTATACCGATAATCATTATGACTTTTCTTTCATATCGATCACCCAAATAACCGAAAAGTGGTGCGAATATCATATAACTACAGGTGAACGCAGTTGATAAGAGACCAGCTTTTCTATTATTGATATTGAAATAATTTTGGATTTTATCCAGGACGCCACTAATCGTATATCGATCCATATAGTTCAAAACATTTATTACGAATAAAATAATCATTATGAACAAATTTTTATAACGACTGGCAGATTTTGCAATCTGAATGTCGGTGTCAAGAGATAACATTTTTTTTTTTTATATAAATTATTGCAGCTATACAAAATAAGTCAACTCATAGCCAAAAACTATGTTCGAAATGTTCTTGATCAATAAGCTAAAAAAAATTTAAAATAGCCAATTAACTAATGAAAATTATCTTGTTGTGAAAAAAGTGAAATTTTTTCAGATAGCAGGATATCATCGGTCTACTACAGCAAGAAAAAGTTAGTTAAAATTCATCTCTGTAACTTAATTTTGATACATTTTAAAAACAGAACAAATTTTAATATATCTATTTTGTATACATATCGATAACATTTTGAAACATAAGCCTTTATCGAACTTACTCACTCATCTTTACAAAGTTGAAAAAAGGTTGTTCTGAAATGGCCTACATTATATATGACTGAATTTTACGTTCGTTTTTCAAATAGTTATTAACGGCGGCCTCGTTTTCGTTCTTTTCCATTTTTTCTTTTCCATACGTCTGAACGTGAGAGATAAATATATATGTGTACAGTTTGATACTCAAATGGAAATTAAATCGAAAACACTCACTGGTCAGAAATATCATACAAAAGAAATAAGGCTAATCAGTGAAAGTCCGTTGAATTCAATACGAGTGTAAATGTAGGCAAGAAAGACACCGTCAAAACAGGAAAGAATGTAATACATTTGACAGAATGTTCCTCTATTTTTGGCACAAAATACAGGATCCTGATCAAGTTTTCATATAACGTTAGTCTTGCCAAGATTAGATAAGCGTAAACAATTAAGCTTGAAAACTTGAGTTTTCTCAAAAATAGTGGTCAAAAACTAGGTGTTGCCATTTCCCTAATTTCTCGTCTATTGTGGGTACTAAAAAGCTTAGGTTGGTCTTAAAATGACGAGAATACTCGTGGCTATGATTTAATAGAGTCGGATTTTCGAAGTATTTTTATTTATTTTTCCCAGTAGTTTTATCTCTAAAGTTCGAAGAAAACTTCGTTAATTTTTCGGAAATCTTCATTTTTCTCGAAAACTAAGATAAAAATTCGACTCCGTGAGTCACTCTCGTCATTTTAAGACCAATCCGAACTTTTTAGCACTCAAAATTGACGAGAAATTGGGAAAATGGCAACACCTATTTTTCAAAAAAAATGATGTCAAGAAAACCGCCGTGTATTTGTTTATGTACTTAGTGAGTCAGAAAGCGATATAAAGTATATACTTTGGGCTGTCTAACCATGCATAAAAATCGACTTTATGAATAGAGAATTCTTAACTGGAAATGTAACTGGTTCATGTGATCGAAACTAAAAGCTTTCATAACAATTCAATGGCAAAAATGAAAATATTTTTAGTTTTCTGACTTTTTTCTCGTCCATTTTTAATGTTCTTACATAAATGCTTGACAACTGAGCAAGAAGATCTGGGTTTCTTCAAAAATTTCTCGTTCTTTTGTTTTGAAGAACAAACTAACTTATGCACTTTTCATTTAAACTGTCGTCTATCTTATCTTCATTATCCTTCTGCATTAGCAAAATCGTTATAATTATCATCTTCAACTTCAATTTCCTTTACTGTCATTCATCTGCTTGTTATCATTTTCAAATGGTAGTTGAGGATGGTTTCTTCAAATGATAATCAACTGTTCGGCTTGTCCAACTAACGGTCCTCTGTTTTCGCTCTTTTTCAAAAACTTATTGCAGTAAAGCTACAAACTAAAATTGCAACTAGATAATTAAGTAGATTGAATATTTCTCTATAAAATGAAAAGCAGCTGGACTCTGAATGTTGATTCGTTATGAAAATACAGCTGTTGTACAGACAGCTCAAAAGATCGATTTGGGAGAAAACATGTCTAAAAAAAGTGCAGACGAGTTGGCGAAAATTAAACAGGTATATCAACTTGTAGAAAATTGTTCGCTCTAGTTCGAAACTATTCTAATTAATCTGTATTAATCATAGAAAAACGGTCAAAAGCGTCGCAGCTTTACCGTTTTTCTGGTTTCATCACATTTTGTAGAGCAAACAATTTTCTACAAGTTGATATATCTGTTCAATTTTCGCCAACTCGTCTGCACTTTTTTAGACACGTTTTCTCCCAAATCGATCTTTTGGGCTGTTTGTACAACAGCTGTATTTTCATAACGAATCAACATTCAGAGTCCAGCTGCTTTTCATTTTATAGAGAAATATTCAATCTACTTAATTATCTAGTTGCAATTTTAGATTAGTTTGTAGCTTTACTGCAATAAGTTTTTGAAAAAGAGCGAAAACAGAGGACCGTTTTAGCTGGACAAGCCGTGTTGAACATTCAATTCTTTAATGAGAACAAATTTTTTAAGATTTTTTAAGATCCAAAATCTCGAGGGTGCTAGTCGTATTCTCTTGTAAGTGTGAGAGATACCTGTTGTTTGCATCCTCTCCTTTGACTCTCAAAATCAATCATTTCTTCACTCTTATTGCGCTTACATCATTACAAAGAAAAATTTAATGATAGATGTACTCTACGATGTAAAAAGAATTTTAGATGCTAATTATAATGTGATTTATTTGTATAGAAAATCGAGTATTATTTTAGTGCAATACTATATTCTTACTAGGATTGTGAAAAAGGACTAATATTTTTCTTTTTGACGAGACAGAGCGTCCCGAATGCTGAATAGGAAGTAATCTGATGCAATAATTACGTAACAATATTCAAAACAGTATAATAATGCGGAGTTGATCGTTGTATAGCATATAAACTAGGAACAGTGAATTGACTGTAAAAGTTATATTCTTTTCGTACAAAACTCATTTTATGTTTAAGTTTTAGAATATCATAAATGAATTCATCTGATTTGTATTCTAAAAGAATAAAGCTTAGAGCAAGCAATTCAATCTGATTTGATGTGAATGCTGAAACCATATGTGAAGCGGAATTTATTCGTATTTTCTCAGAATTTTTTCTATCTTTCGTATCTATCACACTAGATAATCACATGACTAGTGATGTTCGGTTCTCGGTTCTCTTATTTTCGATTCTTCATCTGGAATCGCGCTGTCGGTTTTGACAATGTAACCAGAATCAACGTTTCTAAGACGGTTCCGTTTTTTCGAAACCGAGACTTTTTAACTTGCCTTTCTTTTAACAAAATGAAAACACACTATTCACAAAGCTACAAAAAGATATATTTGCCTGTCATCATTTAAAAGAATCCTTTCATTTACTATAAAGTGAATTCTATTTCGTTGAATTATTACTGCTTAAAAAATTATTTTCCAGTTCTCAGCTGAGAACCGCGAAACGCGGTTCTGTTGATTTCGGTTCTAATTCAAAAAGCGGAACTGTTGTTTCGATTCCAGAACGGCGATTCTCGGTCTAATGATTTTCTGATTTTCTACTTCTTTTTCTCCTTCTGATTTTGGACTTTTATTTTCTGATTTTCGTGTTTTGGATCTGGGATCCCTGGTCGCGTACTTTTTTGATGACTCTTTGAGGTTGCAAAAAAAGAATTATTTAGAAAAGTATAGTGGGGACTTGCACTCAAAAGATAAATCATCCAAAGCTGATTCATATCATATCTCATTTTGACGAGTAGAGTCATTTGTGCTGTCCTATACAATATATTAATAAACCTTCGTATATTCTATTTGAAAAGTCTTGTTTTCGGAACTTTTGGAAATCTTTTAAAAGAACGGGATGGATTAATTGTACTAAACTTGATACAGATTCTGGAAGCAGATACACTCTAGACTAGCTGAATATGTGTACATCTCAATACTAAAGTAATTCTAATCTATTCGCGTAGAACTGTATGAAAGTATTTTTTCAACTTGACTTAACTTCTCTTAAAATTTAGTTTAGTTCTCAACAAAATTCAACCTGTTCGATGACTTTGTACAAATCTACCAAAAAAAGTAAAAAGAGAAATATATTTTGAACAAAGTTCTAAATACATATGTCAAACAGATCTACACAAAAAAATATTGCATTTTTATTACACATTATGATGAGAATAGATCTTAAGAACAGGCGTCAAAAATGGTTTTTAATAACGAAATATTATCATTTAATAAAGAAGAAAAAGAATCCTAATGTACGCAAGAAGAAAAATGAGATTCCAATATAGAAAAAGTGAATGAGAGAAATACGTACGAAGGTCGGCAGTAATTAAAGAGTAACAACAATCTGAACATTCACCGGGATATACAAAAAACAACAAAGCAAAAACAAAAAAAACAACAACAAAAATCAGACTCGTTTATATTTTTGGTTTAAGCCCATTATCATTATTATTAAAACAAATTCCATATACAATTAAAGTAAGAGTGTAAATATTGTAGATACAATGTCCACGTATAATGGAATATTAATGATGATTCAGCTCGTCGTATTTGATTTAAACATGTATGGACTAATTCAGCATTTTGTTCAAATTCATTTGCTAACTGTTGTTGAATTTTCATTCGAATTACTTCATTATTCATTACATCATTCGTCCATATTAGACCATTTTCATTTGTTAATTTTTCACACAATTTTTCATGTAATTCAATGAGTACCAATTCATTAAATCTCATATCTTTTCGTTTTATATGAAATTCATCGTACAATTGATCAATATAGTAAAACATATATTCAATAATTAACGGTTTATAGACTGATGTTAATGAATTTGAAGATTGTAATTTCAATGTAAACCATTTTTGACGATCTAATACACAATATTGAATATGATTAAACCATTTTAGAAATAGATTAGAATTATTATTATCAGAAAATATATTTAAAATATTGTATTCATGATTAAAATAATGAGGTAGAAAATTTTGTTTCAAATTCGAATGTAATTCTTTCAAAAAATGATGCGTCAAATCTAATATCGAATCATTAGTACGTTGATGACTAAAAACATAATTAAAAATGACATTGACATTTAGACTAAACAATAAGCTAAGGCAATACACTCATCAACAGCACTTGATTAGAGTGTCAAAAAAACAAAATTATATTTTTTGTAAATATATTTTTATTTTTGAGTATTTGGATAAACCTATTTTTCTCACCTTGATGTTGATGTCGAAAATGGAAGACCATATTTTTCACAATAATTTAGAAAACAATGTTTTATACATAAACGTATTGCATATTCATCATTTTGTTCATCATATTCGTTCTCATTTTTAAAATTATGACATTCATCACTATAATTAATTCCATTTAATTTTTTTGTTAATGAAAATAGTTGTAAACTAAATGTATATAGAAATAATGTTGATTCATTCATATATTCATAGAGTAAATTTTCAACTAAATCAAAATTTAATTGCCATCTATCATCAAGTTGATGATTATTATTTGATTGTGATAAATTTATTTTACAATTTGATTTTGGTATTAATAATAATTGTTTTTTAACTATTATATTCATATGATATGTTGATGGCCATTTTCGTTTTGAACTACGTTTATGATAATAATTATCGAGAACATATTTTGGCCATTTTAATAATGGAATAGCTAAAACATATTGTTCATAGTCAACATTAATAAATGTTTCAGAATTTTTATTATTTGATAAAAATACATCGGAGAATGCATGAATATAAGATAATTTTGTATTTAATTCATTTGTTTCATTATGATTATTAACATTATTTTCTTGATCATTAGATGAATCAAGTAAAAATAATGTTGGTGGTAAACGTAAACAAACTAATTGAATATGATATTGATCTTCAATAGCTGATATATTTTGTTTAGTATTGCATTCTTTTTTCATTATATGATTTTGAAGACTAAAATAAAATAAAAAAGATAAAAAAATTCTTACATATATTTATGGGATCTTTTATTTTTTACCTAGGATTACTGTTCTCAATATTTTCATTCGATTCAGGCAATTCAATTTTTGTCATTGATGTTTTTGGTTTTAATAAACAAGTTAAATAACTACCGTCACCTGTTAAAAATCGATTTGCTATTGAACATGTTTGATTTATTATAATTAATGATTGAAACCACTGTTGAAATGCATATGATGATAAATAATAATTATTTTCTTCATCATTCAATGCACGATAGCTGAAATGTGCGTACTGTTTCCAATACGATTTATGTAGACGAATATGTCCAGTATAAAATGATGAATGATCATTTTCATCACAAATAAATAAACATGATGGATCATCAATTTGTTGTGATTTTGTTGTTTTACTTGACGTATTTCCACTACCCGTCTCTAATTCAATAACAACGTGAATTGAAGATGTTTGTTCTATTTCTTGTTTATGTCTATAATCATCATCTTCTGGCAATGTATTAAAGCAAGCTTTTGGAATGAAATAACATCGTGAGCGTATTTGTTCTTGAATATTATAGGTACTATATGAACTGGTTGATAATATAGGCAAAATAAATTCTAATGGATAAACAAATTCAACATACAAATCATCCGCTAAAATTGTTGATATTTGAGTAGTGTTATTATCAATGGATGGATAAATCATAACTGGTTGAGAAAAATGATTTCTAACACTTTTTTTATTATTGCACGATGACGATGGTAATGATTTTAAACGTTGTTTATACAATATTTGTTGATAATACAATAGACGAAATAAAAAATCTTTTAAATAATTATTTAATGTTAATAAGTTTAAACCAATACATTTGGCTAAATGTAAAACTTCTAAGTTGCTCTTTGTACTAGAAACTAACAATGATGGTAACTCCTCAACGAAATCATTTATCACCGAACTTTTAGGCTAAAATTTACAAAAGTATTAGTAATCGATTAAAAAAGCTCTAAAGCGTATGTCAGTCATTCTTACTTGTTCATTACACAATATCTGATTTTGAGCATTTTTCTGATGAATAATAAATAATTCATCATTCACTGTTGTAGACGTTCGTTTCTTTTGTCTTTGTTGACTAAGAGGTGTTGTTATTGTTCGTTGTTTATTAACACGATTTAGTGATGGTGTACCGAGAATTGACAAAGAATCAATCCATTTATCAATCGATTGACAACCTTGTAATGATTTTTCTAAATCTTCTATTGACGATTTTGCTTGCTCAATCGATTGTGAATAATATGTTCGTTTTGTGTTTACAAGCGGTAAACGAAATGATGAAAAATGATGTGAACGACTTTGTGTTATTGTTGTTGATGGTGTTCCTATAGGAAGTGGTGGTCGTGCTGGTAACTGGGGTATTTTAAAGACACCATCTCCATCATGATTGTCTGTATTTCTATTCAAATTTGGTGTAACAACAACATTATCGAGTGATAGAGAACGTCTATTATGACTAGTACTCGTTGAGGATGTTGTAAGTGAATTATTATCATCTTTTACATTATCGGTATTATTGACTAAAGATAATGCTGGTGTACAAATAGTCGAAGAATTTTCTGATATTGACTGATCCTGTTTTGATATTTTAACAGCGAGTGGTTGAATAATTTCATTCGTGCTTTTGATTGGTTGATTGACTTCAACATAGTAATCCGAATAATTCTTTTGATTGTTCTTGTTATTACTGCTGTAAGATGTCTTCTTTTCAACAATTCGATCAAACGTTGGCAAATAATTGTCAATTGATATCGATAGTGATGATGACGACTTTGTTGAGCATAAACAGCAAAACGTCTGCTTTTTTTGCTTAAAATTTTTCAATTGTTTATGTTTTTGTGGTTGTTTTTTTAATGATGACGAATTACCCATACTTTCATGAGAAATTATTCATATACAGTAATAACGATTGATTGTCATCTAGAAAGAGAAATACCATAGAAAATTTGTTGAAGAATAAATAACTATTCATCCCCTACTGCTTTTTCATGGTCCTTATAAATAGAGAAAGATCTAATCCTTTATCTAATCCAAAATGTGATCAGCATTTTCTTATCTACTAAAGAAAAGTTAGCTTTAAACTATCTCGAATATTTAGTTACAAACAAAACTATTGTTAAATGTTAACTTATTTTCATACCATCTATAATACTTTTACAAGCGATTCTTATCGCACGATACGATATGATGACCAACAAGAAAAAAGACAAAAGCGTTTATTGTTTTAACACAACGATGGTAAAAGTTCATGATCATAATCCATCTCCATGAGAGAAAAACGATAAAAATCATTCTAAAGATTTTATGTATACAAAGGGACAGAGAGAGAGAGAGAGAATGGGGGTTGTAATAGGATATGTGATGATACAAAAATGTCAAGTTCAAATAAAAATAATTAACGTATATGACATACCACAGATCGTGTTTCAATAAATGGAATGCATGTTTTCGATCTTAGATGCCAGTAACACACAAAATTCAAGTTTTGAAATTAAATTTCTTGTATCTTATTGTTTCAAACTTGCCTACCAGATTTACACCTTTTTTTTTTTTTTTTGATTTTATATTTTTTCCTAAGAAATTTTTGATTAGTTATTCACAACTACTTCTTCTATCCTGTCACAGAATGAATATAATAATCTACGAGTTTTACTAATTATCATACCTTTATTTAAAGCGATTTTATTTCAGAAATAAAAACATGTCATAAACCAATATTTAAGCGATGAAACGAACTAACGCTAACATCACTGTTACTTACAGATCATCACATCATTTTCTTTCTCTATATTACATACGAATATCAGAGATCTATAGTATTCTTCTCTTTTAGTACGTGTAAAATTTTGTGTTTATTTAATGAGTAGAAAAACGACTGTGTTGTATATATGTGTAGTTCAACTGATTACTCTCTTTCTTCTATTGATGCTAAAAAAAATTTTAGGTCTACATATCATGTCATTCTCAATGGAATCTATTACTCGTGCAGTTTTATTTTAATTGCTAAACGTTTGCGTCAAATTGAAGAAGAAGAAAAGAAAAACGATCGATGTATAAATTCTTTTTGACATCAAAAAGAAAAAATATAATTTATTTAGAGCAATAATCTACATATATACAAGTCGCTCACTTGAATTTCTTTTCGAAAAATTTGTATCGAAAAAAAAAATATTATACATACCTCTTAAACTTTTCTTTTGATTATAATATTAAAAAAAATGGTTCAATACTCATCGATTCAAATTTCATGAAAACAAACACAGACATATTTATCTTTGTTGGTATCAAACAACAATTCTTTCTATTGTCAACATGTCTCACACACGTTCGAGAGAGAGAGAGAGAGACAAAGATATGATGATAATATATCCATCCATACATAATATAGAACCAAAAGTGAAACTATAAAAGATCTGCTTAACTAATTATAAAATGTTGTTCTTTCTGTCTAGTAGTCTTCAACTCCGAAAAAAATTTGGATATAAATCTAATAATGATTTTAGCTCTGGATATAAAAACATGAAGCTTAAAATCACTTACTCATCACAAAAAAAATTTGGAAATCTTTTTTTCTTCTTTAGATATTCAATAACGTGTATCTATCTATCGAAATGAAAATTTGTTCAATACAAAAAACGCATGCGAATTGTTTTCTTCCATATCATCTAATCGTATGATTCACTATATAAACGACTCGATAAAAGGAGAGAAAAAAAGCTTGATACTATATGACTTCTTAATATATAGAGAGAACAGATGAAGCAAAGAGAAAAGGATAACCTATATGTATATTAGGACTAGCAATTCGGATATACAGCACATCAATTTTATCAAAATATCAATAGTCATTCGCCTGGTGATGATACTGTGATAGTGTCGAAAGTTCACTTTTTGTATGTAAAATGATTTTACTTAAATTCTTTCCTCTTATTTTAAATATGTTATATTTCACTAAAAACGTTAAAAAATCAAAAAAACATCAATTATATCAATTTTATAATCGTTATAAAACATGTGACAAATAATAATTCGAAATCAAATCCTAAAGTGATAAAAACATACAAGCACATGTGGAACAGATGGTACTGCAAGTCTTTTCATTTTTTTTTTATGAATTAGTCTGGTAAAGTTGTTAAGGTAGTGTCTGTTACACTGATGTCTATTCATATATTTTTTTTGTGCCATTGTTAATCGTTAATTTATGATAACTCTTCGTACCAGTTTAAGTTTTTTAGCAAAAAGACAAGTATGGTTTCTGTCGATGAGTAAGTAAATCGAAAAGTAAACAATTTTATTCTGTAAGTCAATGTTTGCCAATCTACTTAAACAAACAATAGAAAAGGATATAACTACATGTTGGGAAAAATATGGGACAATCTGTCGTTGATTGTTAGAAGTTAATGACCATTTTGGAGTACATATACAATTTTTAATAGAAGAAAAAAAAAGCCTTTGATAAGTAAGTATATTTCAGCACAACACTTTTATATGTACCAAAAAGTATAATAAATCAAAAATAAATAAATCAATCAGCCATAACAACGATGAATGTGTATGTGTACGTGCATATTTACCAATTATAATAAAATCAATATAAGATAAACATTGAGAAAAAAGCAAAAACTTTTCTTTGTTCTAGAGACGAGTTGGTGACCTCGAAATATTTATACAAACATGTTCTAGCTTAAATATAAACTTTTCTTGAGAATAATACAGATACTACAATGTCGAAAAGAATGTCTCTTAATTATTATCACTGGACGATCTTGTTAACTTTTTTGCATCTTTCCAAATTTGTTTTTACTATAAATACAGAGCATACACGAATAAAACGTCAATAGATTTCTTTTTATATATTCAGAGATATGCATAGTAAATATGCTATGATTGCAGCAGAACCGCACCACATTGCTAGGAGGACACAGAAAAAGCTGATGTAAACGAGAATTCTACTCGAGTTGAAATCTGTTGAAAAAAATCAAACCGGACCGGCAGGTTCAAAAGTTCAGATAAACAAAAAACAGGTGAAATCTGTCCGATTTGATCATAATATTCAACTCACACCAGAATGGTGAATGTTTTAATGAGCTGCACGAATTTCCTTTAGATTAAGTCTGCACATGATTTTTAAAATAACGCATTCTTAATAAGGATGGTAATTTCGTCTCTTTGCAAAAAAAAAATATGGAACGCAGAAAAAGTACTGTATACTCTTGAAATAAAAGTCTTTTTTCTTATTCGTTCTGTAGCTTTTTACAAAAGGTCAAAAACAAAAAGGAAAAATGCAAACAAAAGTTGAAAGATAGCAAGTTTTTACTCTAGACCGCAAGGAGATGAAGAAAAGTGACTGTGTCACGCCGATTCGAATACACTAGATGCTCATCGTTGTTTTTTCATGTTGGCATCAGTGTTTCACGGTTAGCCTTTGCGCCTTGTGCATTTTAACCTGTCAAATCTTATTGAATCAAGTGGAATCTAATGTTCTCATTTAATCCATATTATATTGTCGGTTTTTAATGGATTAAGAGGTTTCATCCATTCATTGGATTAGCAGAAACATTCTAGTAGAAACAATGATTCTAATGTCAGTCTCTTGGTTTCATCTGTGCTTTCTAAGCATAACGTATGAATTGAAAGCGTTGTGAAGCGCTGTAACAACAGTGAAATGTAAACGGGCGACATCTAAGCGAAATTACTTATTTTGTGCTGTGCTGGTTCTTAAAAAGATGTTTAGCTTTTCAAAAACAGGAAATTTTGACATCCGACCATTCTACTAGATAGCTTCTATCCTGATTTTCTGTACTACTGACTAATCGGCTCATCGCGCACGCGTTGATGATTCATATTTTTAGTATTAATTGCTTATATGATAATTTCACCTAAATCCGTAGAGACTCCTTTAAGTCTCCCGTGAGACTTCCGTACTGTCTTTTACTAAAAATGTGGACTCAAGAATTCAAGTTTCACCTTTAGTGTATTATTTTATATTTGTTTACTTGTTTAAGAGAGAAATTCAATACATTTCATTACTATAGTTACTTCGATTGGAAGCTAGAATTACCTAAAGTCATCATTTTTTATTGTTTCAGCCTAATTGTTTTGCGGATAATAAGATGAGCGTTACTGCTGCTGTTGTTTCAAGTTCCATATCTGAAGAATCAAATCTTAAAATGTTTCAAGAAAGCATACGATCTGGTCGAAGAAATGCATTAGACGATTTTATGGTTCAACTTACAGGTAATGCTAATCCACTTGTTTATGTGTAACGAAATCGAATATGTACTTTTCTTTCAAGTTACGAATTTGTCTTCCGGCGCACCACAAAACGAAACCGAAATGAACTCAATGCTTCAATCAATGTCGATCCAACCATAATGCAAACGCGTCTAGATCCTGCACGAATACACCCCGTTCTATCTATTTATAAACTCGTTACAATATTTTTTTAAGTTTGAAAGCTTTAAACATATTTTACTTATGTTTTGGTGTTTTTTCATACCGCACTGTGATGGTTCTTTATGTGCCAAAGTAAATTCAGCGTGTAGAAACAAAAATACGTTTATCTCTGGCGCCGTATATTTAGCATTTAGTAATATGTAAATATAAGATTGTCTTCACTCATTTGGTTTTTTTATAGATGAATTTTTCAAACAGATAAATTTAATCTGAAAAAAAGTACATTTGACATCATTAGTTGAAACATCTTTCTCTTGATGGCAGTGAGTGCTTTTTCATATATTTTATTTCGTGAAATATTTTTAATGTTCTTTTGAATCACTCTTTGTTTAGTTTGATCTTGTTCGAAAACGTTTACAAAAAGAATTAAAATTATTAACGGATAATCCTACGCCTGGAATTAGGATTGTTGATGATGGTTCCGATTTGAGAAAGCAAGATATGAATTATGGTTTAGTTGTTCGTTAATCAATGTTTTCTTGTTTAGGTTAAGAATCGATATTGATGGTGCTCCTGGAACATTATATGAGGGCGAAAAATACCAATTACAATTCAAATTTACCGATCAATATCCGTTCGATTCACCTCAAGTAAGGTGTCCTTTTAAACACGAGTTTTATACCAATAGATTGTCTATAACATACACGGTTCGGAGTACATGATTATCTAACGAATAAAAAACTTTTTTCAAACAAAATGTGATAGCTCCACTCTCTCTGAGCTATTAGAGAAGCTTTTAACAACACACAGTTTTTAGTACACATTCTGTTTTGTAGGTTGTTTTCGTGGGAAATAATATTCCACTTCATCCGCACATCTACAGTAACGGTCATATTTGTTTGTCAATATTAACGGACGATTGGTCTCCGGCATTGAGTATAAATTCTGTTTGTTTAAGTATTTTAAGTATGCTAAGCAGTTGCAAAGATAAAGTAAATATTATTAAAGCGTATTTAAATTGAGCCTAGGATTTAATGAAAATATTTGTTTATTTTATAGAGTCGACCACCTGATAATGATTGGTACATCAAAACGTGTTCACAAGATCCAAAAAAGACAAGATGGTGGTATCACGGTAAGCACTATATAGTTGAAAAACTTTGTTGTAACATCGTTTATTTTTTAGATGATTCGGTATAATTATTAATTTAAAACTTTTTTTGGATATATAAAAAGTTGATGTTATTTCAACTGATAATACGAAGTGTGTAAAATTGTCATAAAAGTCTAATTTTTTAGCTCATGTCAAGAATTATTTTATGTATTTCAGATAGAAAAACCTACCGTCAACTGAACAATAAAGTTTTTTGTTTATTTTCGCTTTTCTTTGTTTTTTTTCTTCAACATAATGTCTATTTGAAATCAAGACTGTATGCTGTTCATTTTTTCGTATGTTACAAAACATATTTTGTGTGTGTATATGTATGCAAGTACGAGTTTGTTTTTTCAGTGTCATAAGTAATAGGTGTTCTGTCAGAAAATCTATTTTATCTATACAACTCAGAGTAACGATTATGTCTTCCTGTCACTGGTAGTCTATTTGTTAAAATTCTAACATTTTTTAAACAGTGCAATTAAATTTGATTTTGAATGACGACCAGTAGAGTAATTCTATGATTTGCCGTGTTAGAGAGCACCACAGATAAATGTGTTTTTTGTCTGTGTTTGTTATTTTCCAATGTTTATTTGTTTTTAATTTATTGCAATAGACAAGAAGTTTAAATACAAAACAATTATGGAATAATGCGAGATTATGAACAATTTTCTTGAATTTTTCTGACAACTGAACTTGAAATTGTTTTGAATAACATGTTGTTGTATTGAAAGAGAGAGAGAAGCGGTTGAAAGAATAGTTTTTCAACGTAGTTGAAGTCCTCCGATATGTGAACGGTAAACTCGAAACTGTTTACGTGTTTTTGTCTATATTTCAACAAACTTTTATTATTCGTAAAGGCACTCCCGTACGTTTTGATTGGCTATTTTTTTATTAAATCACTAAATGTTTTATCCTTCATAGAAGATATATTATTAATTAATTAACATAATTATTTGATGACTATCACTCGTATTATATTACAACTTTAATTTATTCTTTTTTTCTCTAGTTCTTTTGACGTCAAGATTCGACACCGTTTTCTATTTTAATATGTACATTTAGTTTTATTGCTCAATACGGTATAGTCACGCTGAATTATGCTTCGCGGTGAGGCGTATCACAAAAAATCTTCTATCTTAAGCTGATCTGAATCTAAGTGTAGGACATACTTGGGTACGTTGATTTAAATTAAGCAAAAATGTATCAAAAATAGTAGTTCATTTCAAAGTTTCTTGAGGAAAATAACAAAGATTGACACAATTAAAAAGTGACACTGTAGTAGTGCATCTCTTTTACGTATATTGCTGAGAAATTTAATTAAAATCGTCCACACGATTGTTGAGATGTTAATATACGTATAAGAAACGTTTAAGTTGTTAAGTTGACATAGTCATTACCACCCTCCGATGTAGTCCAGATTAAAATCTTTTATGAAATACTCTTATATTCTAAGATTCAAAACATGCATATGAACAACACTTGTCAGTTTAGATTTCAAATTTTTTCTAATACGATCCTCTACTCTAAATCTTAAATCCGCAAATTGAGAAGAATTGATACCACTCTCGTAGCTTTTCGACTTCAACTTCTTTTTTCACTCTAGTTTAAATGGACGATAAAGGAATTGTTGATTGTATTGCATTATACGGCATTGGTTCGGATATTGAAAGAGATTTGGATAAAAACGAGGGAGACTCTAGTTCAACAACATCAAAAAATCGCAGTAGTTCGTTGAATGGTAATGATTTCACACCACAACAACCTATTGTTGATATAGCGATTATTGATCGAACACACGGAGAAGGAACACCAGCCGGCTACGATATTGTTTTGAAAACACAGACAAATTTGTCAGCAAATTTAAGTCATGGTGGTTTAAGAAATCATGAAATGTACATTTGTTTTCGTCGAGGGCAAGATAAACCGCCTATTACAGATATTGGTGTACTATTCGAAGGAGGAGAAAAAGTCATGGAAAATGTATCAGTTATTGAAACAACACCGCATGGTTATCCAGCGAATCTATGTAGTTCCAGTTTTACCAAAGAACGAACATTAATCACTTATAGACGCTCAGCATCAAATATTTTGTGTAATACACTAGCTGTTACCGATATATGTGTCATCGTTGAAAGTAAGGTAAGTTTATTCTATTTGAGTAATACCATTAATTGCTTACTTATTTGTTTTCATTTTAGGGTGAGGTACCACCACATTCCTTTAACAAAATAAACAAAAATCTCAATCGTAGTATGCTCGGTTCTCACATCTATTTATGCTATAAAAAATCTGTCATTTATCCCAAACGTATTAAATACAAACCAAAATTATTGTTTTATTATCCAACATCACAAGAATATCTCGATAAAACAGCAATGTTTTGTTTTCCAATGGGTGCCTATATTGAACAGTGGCCAAAAAAAGTCACTACAATGGCACCAACATTTTCAACCTTTTTATTTAATTCTGAAAAATCTAAAATATACGGTGCTTGTGTATCCTATTATGAACAATATATATCTCATCAAAATTTAACAAAATATGAATTAGAAAAGCAGTTGGAGTATGTGAATAGTGATCAACAACAATTATATGTTTCATCATGCATCGTTCTATTTTCACCTTATGCGTTTTTTGATACATTTCGACGTTTTTTATTCATAATCTATCATCTTATATTAACATCAAATATACTCACATGTATGATGCCACAAGAAGCGCATCTGAGAGAACAATATTTATTCAATAGATCATCATTACTCAAACAATATCTTAAACATTTCTTCCACGATATACCATATCCATCGCCATCGGCACCAAGAATATTTGTACAATATGAAGAACCACTATTAATCATGTTGCCAGAAGAAAACGGACTACCACAAAACGGAGCTTCATTTCTAGATTTGTTAAAAAATTTAGGAACAGATAATACATTGACACTATTTTTATACGCATTATTGGAATCAAAATTATTAATCCATTCTCTAAGATCATCAGTATTAACGGGTGTTGTTGAGGCTGTTAATAGCATGTTATTTCCATTTCAATGGCAGTGTCCTTCCATTCCTTTGTGTCCGTTGGCTTTAAGTGGTTTCCTTGGTGCTCCGCTTCCATTCCTTATTGGTATAGATTCAAGATACTTTGACATATGTGAACCACCATCCGATGTCATCTGTGTGGATCTGGATACCAATTCAATCATTGGAGGTAATGATGAGCAAAAAACTTGGAATGTAAAAATGTTTCCAAAAAAACCGTACAAATTATTACGACAGTCTTTGGAAGAAATTAAAAAACATTTATTACATGAATATCATCAACGACTCTATGAATTACGTTCACGTCTAAAAAGTAATCGTAATGATTTTGAAATACGTATACAAATGCTACAAATGGAGCGAACTATTGAAAATCGTATTCGAGAAGTATTTCTTCAATTCATGTGTGCACTATTGTATGGTTATAATAAACATTTGAATCCTATTCCAGGTCGTCCAAATGAATTGTCAACTGATGCAAGCGTACGATTTCAATTTGATACATTTTTACATACACGAGATTCATCTTATCGACAATTTTATAATTATTTACTAAAGACACAAATGTTTATACGTTTTATTGAACAATGCTCTGGTTTATCATCAGCACTTACGTCGCCATCAATGAACACCATAAATACAAATTTCTACGATAATAATTATTGTCTGGCATTTTTTGACGATTGTTGTGCGAAAATCAAGCAAAGTATTGAAAGTAATAACATGATATTATCCGAACAACCACGTTTACTAGACATAAATAATTCAACAGCATTTTTGAACGATAAAACTGTTTTGATATTACCGGAATTTCTTGAACATAATTATTTGTTGACAAATGGTACAAGCGAAAATCATTCCTCAGATACGCTTGAAACGCAACGAATATTATCAAATCAAAGATCTATAATTCAAACTGACATACCACCATTGAATACATCAACATTAGCATCAAGAACAGCATTGGCACCACCAATTAGTCATCAACAACAACAACAGCAAGCGTTCTCAACGCCATTGAAAATAATGCCTAACAGTCCAATGGTGAAACGTTCAAAACTTGAACGCGATAAATGTCAGAAAGTAAGTAAAAAGGAAGTTTTTATTGTTTTCTTGTAGAAAACCTAAATAGTTTCAATAATTTATTTTTGGTAAGGTGGCCAAAGACGAAAAGCAAAACCCACTTCATTGGGCCTATTGTTTATTAAACAACGTCTATTCACTATGGTTTATGCATTTGCCAACAATGATTAATTGTCACGTATCATCACGGGAAGTGTTGAATTATGCGTACAAAATACTTGTACAAATGAACAAACAACATTTAAAAAATCCAGATGAAGTAAAAGTCATCGTACTCTCTTATTTTTTCCTTTAATCATTATTTAAGTTTTGTTTATATAGATTTGTTTTCGTGTTATTATTCAGTTATGTGGTCTCTACGATTATCCTGTGCTTGCTGTCAAAACGTTTTCATTTATGAAACTTACAGGAATTGAATGGAATGCGATAACCTATGGTGCCTACAATAGAGTACATACATTGTCTGACTATTTATGGGACTAGTGTGATCAAAATATCTTCGTTTTAGGCAGTTTATGAAGGAACGTGGCCACGTCACGATCGTTGGGCAACATTGAGAAATGTTGTTCGTGCTGTATGGGCCTTTAAAAATGCACATTATTTGATGAATGATAAAAAACACCAGCGAACACGTCATCATGACACAACGTCGTTTGATATGAGTGCATCAGACGATTCAGATGGATGTAGTATTGATTCTGTGCCATTGGTTAATGATAATACAAATCGGATTGAGTCGAATGAGAATTTGAAAGGTAAAAATATGCTTTTGTTTTGATGATCATTTGACTTTGACTGTCTTGCGTTTAGAAAACCGTTCTAATCGAGGTGGTTTTTCAAATACAAATACGGCAACAGTGCAAGACGATACTTTTACAAATGTTTTTTCGACAAGCAGTCACATCATATCAACTTTAGCGGGTACAATACGTGAAATCACAGAAAGCCCTTATTTTCCTAAAATGTCATTTAAAAACCGCCCATCATGTACGTACACTACTAGTGCTATTTTTGCAGATCTTTGTCAGTTCTATTTATGTCTTATTTAGTTGATCTTTATATATCATCTTCCGATTCAAAAGTGTCAAATAGTAACAACAATCAAAGTAATACAAAATTGGTCTCAGTTTTACGCGATATGCCAAGCAAACTGAACTTTACGGCTCTACATTTAATTGCTCATGAAACAGGTAGTGTGATAACTATTGCTATATTGTATCTAGCTCATACGTATTTGAAGAATATATCCATCATGTATTTAAAGCATTTGCCCTTTTTTTCCTGGTTTAGCTCGTTCACAAGCTGGTATATTGATGACATCAAGTCCAATCGAAATTGGAGATTTGGGAATGTTGTCCTATCGTTTATCGGGACGCCATATTCAACAGTCTTTGAATTCGCGATTAACTCACCTTCGACGTTCAGTTTCGTGCATAACATCAATGTCTCCATTAAAATTGAAAATCGTTAATAGTATTCAACCGATAATGATGAATGATGATGATACAACAGCGACAAATGCGTCAATGAAATGGGAATTAGCTTCACTCCAGCAAGCGCCCACAAATGATCCACTCGGTTTACTCAATTTATCTGCATCGCAATCACCATGTCGTATTATATCTGACACTGATCGATCATCTAATTCAAGAACAGCACTACAACCAGTCAAATTATTTGCTCATGAAACATTTCAAACAACACAAAATGATATTGCACAGACGAAACAATCAATTAATTCTGATCTATTAGCAACTACAACAGCAATGGATGATGATGTATCACTACCATTAAAGATACCCACATCAATAACACAACTATATGCAAAACTGAATCAGAGTGGATTGTCAGCATTGTATAGTCCGAAAAGTATCAAATCGATTCGATCATATGCGTTTGGTCGTCTGAATGATTTGAAATCAAGTGTCAGAGTAATGGCTACCACGCCATCAACATCGACTGGAACATTAACAACAAATACAGTCTCAACAACAACGACTAATATTTCCACTTCATCTCAAAGATCAATGCCACAATCGGCAAGTCTCTATACATTTAAAAATAACAAAGAGATTTATAATAACAGTTGCAGTAGTGGAAAAATAAGAGGTAAAATAGCTCAACTAAACAAGTTTTGAAATTATCAAAATCTTTAAATGTTTTTACCAGAAAGTTTATCATCGCTTCTATCTCAGCAAAATTTCAATAATACAACGGCATTTAGCAATTGTAATGATGCAACGAACAGTAATAATTGTGGTGATATAATAAGCAATAATACTAGTTTTACAGAATCCAATGCACTACACGATGAAATTAAATCACTTCGAATTGATCCAGCTTCTGTTGGTATACCAGTTGTTGAAAACAATGATGCTGATAATGAAATAAAGATACATGTTGAAATAAGTAGTTGTAATAGGTGTTCATCATGCTCACAATTTCTCTATGACGAAGAAATTATGGCTGCTTGGTCTAGCGATGATTCGGAATTACATACAGTATGTGCACATTGTGGAGTTAAAATTATACCGAAATTAAGTATTATTGTTAAAGTATGTTGTCTAACTTGTACTCATGTGTACTTTACCATTTAATATGATGTTTTTAAGGACACGAGACTGTCAGCGGCGAACAACGTTGAAAATAACCAAATGTCATCTACTCAAATTCTCGAAAATGGATCATCACTTAATTCTCCGAATACACCTACAAACACAACATCAATCGCAGAAAAAGTGAAAGAGTCGTTGTACGTAGTCAACTGAGGCTCCAGTGTCATATCATTTGAATATTTTCTATTTATCTCTAGTCGACTTCGTTCATCGACACCAATTACTGTTCATTATTTGAGTCCATTAGTACTTCGAAAAGAACTTGAAAATGTTCTTGATTCAACAGATCATAACAATATTTTATATCAAATGGATTTTATGGACAAACATCCAATATTATTTTGGAATTTGGTATGTGTTCTAGTCTGATATTTTATATTCTGAATATTGTTTTTCTTTTCTTTTTTTTTTCTCATATTAGATATGGTTTTTCAATCGTATTCAAGTATCGAGTCATTTGATTTATATGTTACTTTATTCACGCGATGAACAACAACAAAATATTTCTATTTATAATTCTAAACCAGAAGAATGTGTTCGTATACGGTGTATGTGGGATAGTTTAATTAGTTATGATGATATTGCTGAACCATTGTATAAAACATGGGAACATGATGGATCTGGTATGTAAATTTAAAAAAAGAAAAAACTTTGATTGTGTATTTTATCTTTGCTGTTGGTATTGTAGATAATAGTTATACATCAATGAAAAATGCATTAATTACTGATGAATATATTACAGTAACAGGAAAGTAAGTTAAAATCTTCATTGTATTATATACAATTATTAACGTTATGTTATTATTATAGTGTACGAATGATGTCCTATCGGTAAAAATGCTAAATTTCATTCATTTAATTAGCTATTACACTTTTCAAACCCGAAATAATAAACAGCAATGAGTCTCCCTGACTTGTTTTTTTTTTTCTAATACTTACTAACACTTTCAAGTGTCATTATCGTAAAAATGACTTATTCATGTTTTTTTTGTTTTTGTTTTTATTTTAGAGTTATGCAATCAATTATTTCTTGTATAGAAAATAATGATTTATACAATCCAGTACGTTTATTTATTAAAGAGACGTCAAAATCGATACGTCGTCGACTAAGAAGACGTTCAATGTATAGAGAAATATTATTTTTAGCCAGTATTGCTCTTGGAAGAGAAAAACTTTCATATGGTAAATATACTATTTTCTAGTAATATCATTAAATTAAAGATTTGTTGTTTGTTTAGATGCGTTTGATCGTGAATATAATATCGTCTTTGATCGATTGACAAATAAACAACTAGCATTGATAAACGACTATGATAAAGCACCGACATTATCGGCTGTTATGTGTCGTCGTTTATTTTCATCTTTAGAACTATGATCTATTCTGTTCTGTTATTTTCTTTTCTCTTCTTTCATGGTTATAGATAATATTTTTTTATGAACAGTGTTTTTATGAAAGAAAACTAGTCGCATCTGTATTGTTCTCGTTTATTTTCATTTTTGGTATATATAATTTATTTTATGCTCAAGTAGTTTAGTTTCATACATTTTTTATTACATTAAATCGTGTGTAACGTATGTATCAAGTTAAATTTATCAAAGAAACAATTTTTCAATAAATGTTTATTATTGTTTTTTTTTACTGACCTATCATTGAAGTCAAAAAAACTTCCATTTTGTTACCATTTTTTTTGTTCTCATTATTGTTTTTCTTTATGAGCTTGTTATATTTCAGTTGATCTACTATGAATAATGATTTGTTGTTAATTTTAATTTTTTATTTCACTGTCGCTCATAAAATTCATTTATAGTATTTAGCCATTCATTCATTCATTCATCCAAGAAAGTTTTTTATGTTTTGTCTTATACTCGTTTTCATCTTTTTTTCACGTAATTGTATAGTTAATGAAAAGAAAGACAATCAATCAATCAATCAGTATATCTTACTTTCTTTAAAAGAAATATATAATATATGCGCAATAAATTAAAAGATTTCTAATTTCATAAAACATCTTTCAAAATAATTGATCTAAGAAGTTTGAGGCAGACTGATGTTCTATTTTCAAAATAAAAACTATCAGAGACAATATGAATAATTAAATTATGCCATATAGAAGAATTGCCATCAAAATTAGATATTATTTAAAATTTCTTTTTAAAGTTTTTCTCTACAATGTTTCGTTTATTTTATTTTTTATTAGTATTTTCTAACGAAAAAAAAACGATGTCATCGGCGTTAACTCTTGAAATGAGTGCGAAATGTTTTGAGGGCTTTCAGTGTGTATATAATCATGACAGGTAAATTTGGTACTAATCGTCACATTATCGTACATTGTTACATTGATCAACCATTGTGATTTTGTTTAATATTTCCAGTACAACATTATCATGTAACATGAAATTTGGAATTTACTTGCCAGAAGAAGCCAATAAAGAAAAAGTACCATTGTTAATATTTCTTTCTGGTAGTCTAACTTTTTCATAATAAATATCATTTACAATTAATAATTTGGAATTCTTTTAATTTCGCAGGATTGACGTGTAATGAGCAAAACTTTATTACGAAGTCAGGTTTTCAACGTTTTGCTTCAAAATATGGATTTATTGTGGCTAATCCTGATACGAGTCCACGTAAGTATAATCTATTATTTTTTATTTATTCTTCAACTTATCTATTGTTGATTTACATTAAGGTGGATGTAATATTGAAGGCGACAAGGATGCATGGAATTTTGGCGAGGGTGCTGGATATTATGTTGATGCTACCGAACCAAAATGGGCAAAAAATTATCAAATGTTTTCCTATATAAATGATGAATTTTTTGAATTAATAGTTAAAAATTTTAATGTGGATGTCAATCGTATTGGAATATTTGGGTATTTAAAGATTAAAGATCTAATTACAGTATACTATGTACATTTTCGAATGCTGTTTCAGTCATTCGATGGGTGGACATGGTGCATTGATCAGTTTTTTTAAACGTCCAGCACAATATAGATCGGTGTCCGTGTTTGCTCCTATTAGTAATATGTCCAAATGCGACTGGGGTATTAATGCGTTTACCAAATTTTTTGGAAAAGGTATGAGTTATTGTTTGATATGATTTGAATCCTGAATAAAGCACAAATTGTTCATTTACATATAGTAAAATAGCAAATTGATTTTAGTAAACATAGAAATGATTTTCATTTGCCATATGACTGTTCATTATGTTCAAAACGGCACTGTCAACTACGTTTACAGTTTTTCATTATGGATCATAATTCTTATTTCTCAGTTGCAATAATTCAAATAGGTGTAGCGAAAAGTGAGAGTGGCTGATTATCCAAAGTTTCAACAACTAGAATTCTATAATTTAATGTGGAAAATTAAGTTCAGATCTTTAAGTTGAATTATGATCCATAATATAAAATTGTAGACATAGCAGACATCATTCATTCATAACATCAGTCTGGTATTGTCTACTTTTTCACATTTTCTTTTCTCTACAGATGAAAAACTTTGGGTACAATATGATGCTACTGAAGCCGTTCATAATTATCATGGACCGTTACCACATTCACCCATACTGATTGATCAAGGTGTAGATGATGAATGGCTTAAAAAAGGGCAATTATTACTTGACAATTTTGTTAACGCCTGTTCAAAAGCATCAATGCCAATTCAATATCGAGAACAAGCCGGTCATGGTCATGGTTACTATTTTATTATGACATTTATCGAAGATCATTTTAAATATCATAAACAGGAATTTGACCATGTTAAATGAAATAAACAATGAAACTAGTCACTTATGAACCGGTTTTTTTGCTAGAAGAAGTTGAAGATTAGCCTGTTGTGCTCGGCTTTTTCTAGTGTTTTAATATGATTGATTTTTCCCTTTTTGTGATTTGATACGTAATTATTTATTTCTATTGGTACTATTTTTAAATAAAATCAATGACGGTGATAAGTTTGATGAAAAAACATCATTGTAATTACGATGCATAAAGAATGTAAGAAATAAGCGCATGTGTCTAGAATGAAAGACTGCCGTTACTTTAGAATGAAACGTTAGCGCCTGAATGAAAAAGAGAAGAAGACACTCTGCTTGTAAATGAGTCAATAGAATAATTTTTATATAAATGTTTGTATCTATCGATTTAGAAAAGGGATTATGCCTGAATAAATATCGTAGTAGCGTAATACTATATCCGATGAGTGAATTTGACTTTGTATTAGGAATTACTATATTTTTTTTTGTTTTTTATTGATAGAAACTTTGTTTATCCTTGTGTGATATCAAACGGAGAAATAATATAAAAACAACAAAATATTGTACAATACAATAAAATCGAATTGTTGTTTTCTTCTTACTCTTCCATATTTAATTTTTATATGCACGACTAGCTCTTCTTCCACGTGCTTTTTCAAATTTTCGACCTTTTGAACGAACTTTTGGTTTTGTTGTACTACCATGTGCACCCGTTGGTCTACCTACAAAACAGAAAAACTGATGCTATACGAACTATTCGATATTCTACAAACAGTACATACCAAAAAAGCGATTTGCTTTACGTGCTTTTCGACAGCCTTGCAATAATACCGTATTTTTACCTTTTGGTGAACGTAACGCCAGTTGATCGAATGTTAAAATTTCGCCTATATAAATAACGAAAGAAAAATGTTTGTACGAACATGAAAGATCAACAATGTATCATTCTTCTCTTTGTTAACTACATTCTAGCTGTAGTCTGATTATATAAAGTACACTGATGGATAGGAATCCACTCATATAGTCAAACAAGACTGTCTATAGCTTGAATGAAATGTAAATCCTAGAACTTTCTAGAAAACTGAGAGGATAGCGTATACATACCACCATTTTCGAGAATACGTGCACGAGCACGCTCCGTAACATGTAATGCACACACAGTTAACTTTGGTATTTGATATATTCTGGGATCGTCCGTTACTGTACCAACAATAACAGCTGTTTTATTATCACGACCTATTTTAATGAAAAAACATGTTAGTGCTCTATTTTACATAATCAACAGAAGTTGGAGGCTTACCTGTTCTTTTCATCTGTCGTACAAGTCTAGAAATAGCTAATGGTGGACGATTTGTATTACTCATAAATAAACGTTTTAGTATTATTTTATTAAATTTTGCGCCAGTACGTCTAGCCAAAAATCGATATAATTTAACTAATAATAACAGATAAAGATTTTTACTATGTGGTGCACGACGTACGGCTTTACGATCAAAACGATGGTCCAAATCAACACCCATTATAAGTTTTTAATTAGAAACTGTTTTAACGTAACAGGAATCTGAAGAGAAAATATACAAATTTAACGAACAAAAACAATTGTTGCAGAGAACTTAAGAGGAAACTGTCTTGTTGTTCACAAGCAAACAAACTTTCTTCCACTACAAACACCATGAACACTCATTAATTTTCTTATTTTCTTAACTAAATAGTAAATAGCTTTTTCTAGCCCAAAATATCAACGATCCTGGAATAGAGACATCTGCAGTCGTACTCATTACCCATAGACACGCAGATGTTCATTTCCTCATTACAAAGAAAGCATGAAAAGACGAAAGGAGAAAAACAGAAGACTTTATAACTAATACATTAGTGTAATGTAAAACGTATAAATACATTATAAAATATTGTGTAATATGGCCAGTTTTTGAATAACTCCAGAACAAAAGGTGATAGAGATTCAAGATTCTCGCCATTGGAAAGAGGAAACTTCGGAGCATCTTTTCATAACCAAAACGATTTTCAAAATGTCTTTTAAGATTTTTTATGCGATCTTTGAAAAACTGGATTATAACTCAAAAAGTTCAAGTACAAGTCTGTTGGTTCTTATTCATGGGTAAATAGCCAAAAGTACCCTCTTCAAAATGGGTTAAGCGAGTCTTCGATGATTCTCGATAACGGATTTGAAAAAAGCATGGGCGCAGATGTCTATCCTGGAGATGACGAAGAAGCCACTTCCTTAAGTCATACACCCATACCTAAATAAACAGGAGAAAAAAAGTCGTGAAAAACTGTATAAAGCAAAAATACCTTATAAAACATACACAAGGAAGAGTTGAGTCCAGAATAGCCTGCTTATCTATGCATCATAAAAATATAAAATATTAACAAGATTCTGTAATAATATAAATCGGTCTATAGAAAGGAATTCGAGTATTAGACGACAAGCAAAATTTATCAAAACAAAAGAATCCAAAACACTCTTCAGTGAAGAAGGATGTTCCACGTCTTATGCATTAATCAAATCCAAACTCATCAAATATTTTCATTAATTGTACGTAGCTATAGTAAAAGTTTGGGTTTCGTGAATTTCTATTCTTCAAGAATATATTTTCTCATAACTTTGTAGTAATATTCTGTCCGCGTTTACTCTCAGTGTATTTCCTTTATCAGCTTTCATCAGCGATATATTTTCTTTATATTACTCTCAGTGTAATATAAAGAAAATAAGTTTAGATTCTAACTTGATCTGATGAAAGTGGAGTCTCACCAAGAAATATTTAAACTTCAATATTTGCATCTACAGTTTAAAAAACAAAAGAAAGGAAAATTCTATCATTTTATTGACGAGAGACAAGTATAAAGATCATAATCCGCTTCTCCCTATCGCTTTAAATTGCACACTTCATTCTATTTTCTATCTAGTGGTATTATTTCATCGTATGTGCATCAACTAGCAAAAGTAGAAAAACAACATAAGACAAATAATAAGGTGATGAATAAAATCGTTGCTAAGGTCTTAAATAAATGTTAAGCCACACCGAGAATCGACAACGCAGCAATGCAGTGGGATGGATCATTTTTTGACATTAGCAATGTTCAATACTTTGCAGTGTCTTTAATGAAATTTTGTCACTAATTGTACCAATACATCTTGTTTTCCTCAAAGACTGTCAAGTGTACACGTTCTGAAACAAGCGTGTAGCAGTCTAGTTTCGAAGATCTGCCTTTATAATTTTGTTTTATAACAGTGACACATACAAAATATTACACGTTTCAGTCCTTTGCATAACAAAAAAAAAAAAACTTCAACGTCTGAATGTTCATCACACGCTAAACAAGTTGAGAAAAAACGAATACACAATCTAATCTGTATCTAATCCGTGTCTTTTAATCTTCTCCTGAACTTATCATCTTTTTCGACATTATTAGCAATAATTTTCTGCTACTGTACACAGTGCGATTTATTCTTACAGACTGTAAAATGGATCGTATTTCCAAAAAATAATTCTACGTATAATTTGCTTCCGTGGATACAATTTATCGTTAGAAATCTAGTCTAATTGTCGTCTATCACACAATAAGCCTCCAGATTCCAAAAGGAGTATGCAATAGCATTACGCAAAAACGAGTAAAAGTACAAGAAACAAATAAATAAGTAAATAAACTAAAACATAACAACAGTTAAATTCTTTTATTCTGACCAACTACATCCACAGAGGATCCATGACTAATCATATTCTGTAAAAGTGGCCTCTGCCTTTCGAAGGCGAATAATTAGTTAATGGTAGTAGTGAATACGGATTTAGTTTTAAAACGTTACTACATTATAATTCTTGTCTAGATTAGAGGAAGACTTCAATGGCAATGCGAACCAACCAAACGAAAGTCGTAAAGTTTTCCTCCGCTAAATATAATAGGGGAAAAGTCTTAGAAAAATTGGTTTGAGTTTCAGCAAACGACTTGAATGTAATAATCTTCTTCTACTAATCTGTAGGAAATTTAAGCACTTAATTATACTAGTATCCCAGTTATAATGGAATGGTTTCATGTGGAAAAAATAGACTTATTTCACGTATTTTTGAAGAAAAAAATGCATTATATGAGAGTTTGGAATGTAATAAGGATTAAATAAGATTTCATTTTTTTCACATAAATGGGAATTATATCAGGATATTTACTATTAGTTCTTCCTAATAGTAAACACTTTAAAGTGAATTAGTAATTAGTTTGCTTATTATGTGTTGAACAGCAACGTATGTGTTATATTAATTATATTAATTATTATTTGTTAATACACCTAATCAATTAATCGGTGGCGAACAAGTGTATTCAAATATGAAAAATTGAGTTAAGGTCTTTTGGTTCAGTTTAAGATCACTACTGATTAAAAAACAAAAAGTTTCTTGTTTTATCCAACAGTGGTTCGCGTTACAAATATTTGAATATTTGTCCGCCACAATCATTACTGTTACAAATGAACAAGAATATTATACCAAAGAGTTGTGTACTAAATATCAGATAAATTAGAGTAGATGAATGACAAACTATAACACGTTTGCATAGCTGTTTTTTTAAACACCCATACGACATGAGAATAGTAAATTTTTATGATGTATCTTTGGATTACGACTTGCATTGATTAGTTGAACCGGAAAGATAATGGACATCTCCGCAGAACAAATACATTTGAGCTTATAAGTGTCAATGTTTGCTTTTTTATTGTAAGGTGAAAAAGAGAGTAACATCTAGTTAAACATTTTATTAGTATTTGGAATCCTTGTAACAAGATAGAATTACTGCTTTGTCAAAGTACGATAAGTTGCTGTTCTTATTCAACAATAAAAACAAATTTATTCCGTTAGATGACTGAAGTCTCGGAGTTTGTCTTGAATCTATTTTACCTGAACTATTAAAAACAAAAATTTCTTTGTATAATCAATTTGTTGGATATAAAAATAGATGAGCACTCTTAAAAAAATTGACTGTGGAAAAAAACAGTCTCTAACATATAGATACTTATCTTAGATAGTCTTTGGTACACGGTTAATTATTCACAATTCTTTTGAAATCATCAATAAATAAAGTGGTTTCATTAACTTATGAGATATTTCGAGTGTTTCTGTACAGATGCTGATTTATGGAGTAGAAATGTTTTTTTTCACAAAATTCATGCTCTGATTTCGCTCAATTTCGCTAGCAACAAAAAATAACTCAAACATCCTGCGATCAGATGAGATGTATATGCTCTTCGATCAGATATTAATTCTGTTTCCAATTATATACTTTCAAAAGTGTACTTAGAAGAGTGGTTTAGTTTAGTTTTACTATTTCAACTGATTATTGATCTATTTCGCGTGATATATTGTATGAGTCATATTTATTCTGTTCTTTTCTTTGCGTGTGACGGCGTCAAGAACGTTTAGTTTGATGAATGAAGTATATCCTAACATACAGAAATCCAAATCTGATATATATACGCATCGACTAGTACAGTTTTTTAAAATTTATCATCGCCTTAGTCCTCTTTCTATTTTTTATCCAATTCACCATTCTCATTACATTTCCTTATATTGTTATCACTTGAAATCAGTGGCGTATACAGTTAGTAGTTTTTGCCCATTGAAATTCTACTTAGCAGATATACCCATGCGTTTTTTTTTTGTATAACCCTTACAAAGATATATGTAAGAGTGCCTATAGACAGAATTGTTTGTTTATTTTTGAATTCGAATCTAATTCAAAAATTAAAAGAATCTCATTTCATTTCTTTGTATTTTTTTTGGACTAAAAATCTTTTGGCCCATCAACAAAAACCTTGCCCATTTTGCCCATCGTTTTATTCCGACACAATAGAAGTTTGTCCATTGGACTAAAAATTCTGGTTACGTCGCTGCTTGAAATACGTTCGTATTCTACCCTAGTGAATCTACTTGACGCTAGATACCCGAGTACTTGCATTTTTCTTAGGTACCTATATGGATACCCTGATACATGAATGTCATAGGTGCTTGAATTATTTGAAAGCTGTCCAATTATTTGCGTTGGACACACGCAGCATAGGTACTAAGTTTTTTTTTTTCGTTCACCGTTTTGTTTCGCGTTCAAATATATATAAAAGAAGAACATATACTTACAAGAATAACGTGCGCTTTTAACTTCACACGATCACCTAAAATGGTTGACTATTTAGGTACCCGCTAAGTAATATTTTACTTGCCTATGACATTCTTGTAGCAGACTATGTTCAGATACATTCACTAGGGTATCTCTTGTAAACATTTTTTCTTTATTTTTCTACGCATCTATTACGCACTGGAATAAACTTCCAGAATCGGTTATTTGTCTTTCGTCTCTATATTCGTTTAAAACAGTATTATCACAATATCTCTTACAATAACTTTCACCCATGTTCCTATTCATCTCTATCAATGTTGTTTATTTTTCTTTAATATAAGCTTTATTCTTTCAGAATACAAGTGGAAAAATATTCCATTATAGTATTCTAAACTAAAATTATTGAAAAAAAAAATCATTTTTGTACGAAAATAGAATTCGAACACATGAACTTAGATTTGCAGTAAATTGCAAAAATTAAAGCCACTGTTCTGTATCTGTATTGTGTACAACGATTGAAAACACACTCTTTATAATCCTTTGATAACTCTTACTTTTCGAAAATAAATATTTATTATCATAGTTATTATACATTTATCACCCTGAACATAACTGTCTATTGTTGTCAAATAAAAAGAAAAAAACGTTTGTATGAGTCAGAAAAGTTTCATGAATCTTAAACAGAGCACAAACGATTTTTCGTGCATAGAAGCTTTCTCACGTACACCTGATTTTATGTATCGAAAGATGACAATATCTTTTACTATTAGAAACACAATACATATAAATATTTAGCTGAATCTGAAATATTTTTCATGTTTAATTTTAGATAATCCATGTATAATAGTTTATGTCCAAAATTAGAACGTATAATCAAAGAATATGATAATGCTAAAGATCCTGAATCAACAGAGATTGGAAAACAGTTTACCGTAAGTTTCGACTAAACACATGAAATCTTCTTGCCTTAAAAAATTATTCTTTATTTTAGCAACTGCAAAAGACAATGTTCGAAAACAATGTTTGCACATGCAACGAGGGTGCTAAACCCGCTAATCGTTTAAAAAATCGTTACAAAGATATTCTTCCATGTTAGTATTACATTGTCTAACAGATTTTATCAGATCATCAACATAAATTTTTCCTCTAATTTAGATGATAAATGTCGTGTTATACTTGATACGAATGGTGAAGATGATTCTGACTATATCAACGCAAGTTATGTAGCGGTATGTTTGCACTGTTTAATATGCCTGAGTCAATTGCAACTTTTTTGTACAATGACATTTTTGAAGTATTTTTGCTACTAACACCGTTGTTGTGAATGGATTTTCAAAGTTTTTTTTTATTCTCTATCTCAGACCCTAGCCACACTACCATA